>BLBF01000154.1:716793-748543 GCA_015471245.1 Laticauda colubrina | reverse complement strand
TGTTTAGCTTGTCTACCTAACCCTGGTTGGGGAACCCAGGCTTAACAAACCCCCATCCTGTTTCTAAGGAAGAACAAGACGAAGAGTTAGATGATTTCAAAGCACCTTCCCAATTTGGAAATTCTACAAGCTTTCATGAATCAGAGAGAGACAAACCAAGCTTCACCTGCAAAAGACAGAAAGTACATTGAATAGCACAGTCCCTACCTGTCCCCAAACTTGTGCCACAGTGTGTTTGATTGAGATTTTTATTCTTTTCTGATGCAAGATGTTGATTCTGTCTGATGTTCACTTCAAATATAATCACTGGAGAACTAGCAGATGAAATCTAAGAGGCTAGAATTTTGAAAACTACACAGAGAAACAACTTCTCCTCTGCGGAACCCAAACTTCTCCAGAGCTCCATTTCCAGAGGAGTAGCTGGAAAAAAGAAAATCATAGCTCCATTCCTGGGCACACTGTTCTGTCATGGTTATGGTCTTCCTATCGGGCCTTGTCCAGAAAGTGATGCTGAATGAAGATAGTTCAACACCCAGATGACTTTTGTTGTTTTTCAATGTAGTAACTTGTCTCTGGAGACTATTGGGAAAGTTCAACCATCCAGAGCTATAAATTTCATGATATTCCAGGTTGGTGGCATACTCTTTTCATGCCAATTAAATAATCAATACCTTGAACCCATCTAACGTTAAGAGTTGGGCCTATTTGTTATTTTCTTTTTGTTAGATAACCATTTATGAATCCTGCTTGGAACTGATTTTAAAATTAATTGTACCTGAGATCAAGTTTTATTTCCTCCCCACCCCCAGACATTTTAATTTTTGTATGAGAATTGACTAAGAGTAGGAAATTGATTGTCCATAGACTATCCCATTTGCTTAATAGGGAGAAAGATTTTGATTGGATTGAACTTTTTTACTTTTTCTCTCTGTTGTCTTTCCATATTTGTGTAACACTGCGAAACTTTATATTCTGAAGGCTTTTTTTTACTTTTACACACCAAGGCCCGTGACATTGACATTTGTGATGGTAGCAGTTCCCAAAGTATGGTCCATGATGCCATTTGATTTCTCACCATATCCTTGCAGAAATTGGTTTAGTAGCACTAGCAATAGCATTTAGATAACAGATAACAGATAATCAGAGTTGTAAAGGACCTTGTAAGTCATCTAGTCCAAACCTCTGCCCAAGCGGGAGACCCTACACCATTTCTGACAAATGGCAGTCTAATCTCCTTTTGAAAGTCTCAAGTGATGGTGCTCCCACAATTTCCATGGGAAAGGTGTTCCACTGGTTGATTGTTCTCACTGTCAGAAAGTTTCTCCTTATTTCCAGGTTAAATCTTTCCTTGTTCAGTTTCCATCCATTATTCCTTCTCTGGACTACAGGCACTTGAGAAAATAGCTTGACCTCTTCCTCTCTGTGGCAGCCCCTCAAATATTGGAAGACTGCTATCATGTTTCCTCTGGTCCTTCTTTTTACTGGACTAGACAAGAACAGTTCCTGTAACCGTTCTTCATATGTTTTAGCCTCCAGCCCCTAATCATCCTGGTTGCTCTTCTTTGTAATTTTTCTAGAGTCTCAACATCTTTTCTATAATGTGGTGAACAAAACTGGATGCAGTACTCTTGGTGTGGTCTTCCTTAGGCTTTATAGAGTGGCATTGACCTCCCTTGATCTTGATTGTATCTCTCTGTTAATAGAACTTAGGATTGCGAGTGGACTTCTGGTGGCAGGCAAGGACGAGTAGAGGTGCAGAGGCCCGAGTGTGGTTTCAGTTAATCTCTTCTTGCAGTTGGTGTGATCTTTAGAGGTGCAATCTTTAGAGGTGCTTGAATCCCAGAGAGATTGTTGTCAGTGTGGGGGTTACTCCAACTGCAGTGTGGGGAAAGCAACCCCCCAACAGTGAAGAGGAGCCCTCCAGAGCCCAACAAGCAAAAGATATCCTCCTGTCAATGGAGGCTCTGAATTCCAGACTGTCACCGATGCCAAAAAGCAAGTAAGTGACAGCTTGTGAGATCGTTTGAAAGAAGTGTGGCAAGGAGACCTTAGTGGTGGAGAGGAAGATCAGGAAGTTATAGTTTTCTGAATAAGTGACATTTGAGAACCCCCCAAAAAAGCAGCTAAAAAGCGGAGGAGAGAGGAGCGTGGGCAAAAGGATTTGGCGGACCAAAGTGAAAGTGTGGACTGCGACGAGGGAAAAGGAAATTTATGCGGTTCAGAAATTACTGTTTCAGAAAATTCCAAGGTTGGCGATGATTTGGAATTCTTTATCTGACTGTTGATTAGACAGATTCTTTTGGATAAATTTTATCGAAGCGACGACGAGAAGAGGATTGGGGCTGACTGAAAGGAATAGCGCGGTGACAGACGGGTCACTTGGAAGTCTCGGAGATACAGCAATAATATATTTAACTTTATTTGTTTATTAGACTCTTTAATAGACCCTTGGGAGAATCCTGCTTTAACTGAGGAGGTGGTGGTACATGGAAGAAATCAAAATTGAACTTAGAAACCTTTTTTAAGAAAGGAGAGAGGTGGACTGGAAGATTCAGAAGAATGATTGATTGACAATAGCTATTATTCAGCACTTTCTACCTCCCCACTTCCGGTACGTTTGAAGAGAAGAAAACAACAACAACAACACATATTAGAGATAAAGAAACAAAGACTGATTGAAATCTTTTTTCCTTTTGACTATTGTTTTTTTCCTTCTGGTATAAATTTACATTCTTCTTCTTTTTTCTTCTCTCCTCCTTTTTTTATTTATATTTTGGTGTTATCTCTTTCCTTTTTCCTCCTTTCTACAACAATTATAAATGTACTCATTGAGATAAGAAGTATTGACTATTGTATTAGATTGTTTAAAAAATTGATTTGATTAATCTACAAATAATAAGGATAATTACATCCTGACTAGATATTAAAAAAATAGTAAGAACATTAAGAATATTATGAACCATTTGATTAATAAGTATAAGATTTAATATTGGATATTTAATATTCTAATAGTTAAATTTATGGTGTAAACATAATTAAAACTTGAATTTAGTTGGATTAGATATATCATTTTTATTATTTATTATATATTTACTATAATTATCATAAATATTTATTATAAAAATTGCTGTATAATGTTGTATAATATTGTATAGGAACTGAATATAAATTCTATAAAATTACTTATTTGACTTAGATTTAAGATTAGGAAAAATATAGATAGGTAGATTAATTAATTATACATTGGCCAATTTTCATATAGTCATAATATTGAATGGTAATTTGGGATAATATAATTAACATAATCCAACAACAGAAACAAATATTAAAAGAAATGACCTCGACAACTACTACAGCTCTGAAAACCAGAAGGAAGGCTACTCCAACACTAACAACTACACTGGCAACAGCTTCGCCCACGGCCCAAAAAACTATAGAAGAAACATTACCAGTAGAAAAACAAACCAATATTTCGATGCCAATATTCAATCAATTTTACTAATGCTACAAGAATCGATGGCAAAATTACTAGAAACAATGATAAAAAAACAATGATACAAGAGCAGATATTAATGAATTAAAGGAGGAGATGGGGAAAATGAAATTAGAAATGAAAGCGGACATCTCTAAAGTAGAAGATAAAATTGGAATACTACAATAGGCCTTGGAGAAAAATGAAGCAACAATAAAAGAAGTAGAGAAAAGGAGTGAAAGAATTGAAAGGAAACTTCAAAGGGTAGTCGAGGATTTAAAAAATGTAAGCAAAGAAGTGGAAGATCATTGGTCTAACTAGAGATGGACAAGGCAGCTATATACCTGAGATTTCAGAATGTAGAGGAATCCAGGGAAGAAGATCAAGAACAACTGATTGTGGGAATACTGGCTGGATTATTGGATAAAGACAAAGATGATATTTTAAGAGAATCTGATGAAGTTTAAAGGGTCAGTGCTAACTATGTGAGATGCCATAAATGCCCGAGAGAAGTCCATATACATTTTACAAGAAGGAGTGTTCGTGATATTATATTTAGGATGTCTAGGGATTGAACAATTATGTACAAAGGTAAAGAAATTATGATTCTTAAACAAATCCCAAGAAGAGTAAGAGAAACAAGACGAGACTACAAATTTTTAGCTGCTTACTTAAATCAAAAAATAATTGTATTCAAATGGTTAATCCCAGAGGGGATGTTAGTTTCATGGAAAGAAAGGAAAATTAAAATAGATACCATGGAAAGAGCCCAAGAATTTTATGAATAATTAGTAAGTTCGGAAGGTCTGAGCAGTAAGGAGGAACTGGAAATAAATTTACAAGAAGACCAAAACTACTATAGAAATGAAAAAGAAGGAACTTGAAACCAGCAAGCACTAGGAGAGACCGGAGTTATCACGAGACAAAGAGCGAAACAGAATTAAGTAAACGGAGGAAGAAAAGAAACTTCTATCAATTAACATAAATGGGCTAAATTCAACATTAAAAAGAAAAAAGGATATCAACAAAACTAATGAAACAAAATGCTGATATAATATGCCTACAGGAAACCCATATAAAAAAAGAAGACAAAAGTTATTTAAATTGCCCGAAACTAGGGAAGCTATTTACTGCACCAGTTGACACAGGAAAAAAGAAAGGGATCGCAATATATATTAAAGATGATTTGAAATCAGAATTAGTTTGGTCAGACCCCAAGGGAAGAACTTTGGTTTTGCAGATCTGGATTAACGACATTTCAATTTTGCTAGGAGTAATTTATGCCCCAAATGAAGATCAGAAAGAATTTTTTAAACATCTATACCCAAAAATAATAGGATTTGAAAAAAAGGAATATCTGTATTATAGGAGATTTTAACTCTATTGCCGATTACCAGAAAAACCATAGTAAATGGGGGAAGAATAAGAAAGGGAAAAGAGAGTTCCCTAAGATATGTAAGGAAATAATGAAAGAATTAAATTTGGTGGATTTATGGAGAAGACTATATCCTGAAAAAAAATAATTACATTTTATTCCAATCCGCATCAAATATGGACATGAATTGATATGGCATGGATGAATGGGGAAATAGCAAATGAGATAAAAGATATTGATATATTACCAAATGAATGGGCAGACCATAACCCAATTCAGATCATATGGAAAGGCAGGAAGAAACTAAAGAAAAGATGGACATTAAACACCCAATTATTAAGAGAAAAAGAATATATTGATAAACTTAAAGAGGAATTAAATTATTTTTTAAAAGAAAATGACAATGAAGTAACTACAAAACAAAATATTTGGGATACAACGAAGGCAGTAATAAGAGGTATAATAATTTCTTACAATGCCAAGAGGATTAAAGAAATAAACTGCAACAACAAACTGAGGAATTAGAAACGCAATTACAGAAGACCCCAAAGAACTCAACATTTCAAAATCAGTTAAAAATAGCTAACACAAATTGAATTTAACTGAACAAGAGAAAATGACCATAAATTTCAATATGACCAAACAAACCTACTTTGAGAATGCTAATAAGCCAAGAAGATGGTTAGCTTATAAACTAAAAAAAGAAAGAAAGAAAAGAGACTGATATACCAATTAATAGATGGGAATGGTGACATACAACAAGAGATAGAACAACAACAACAAAAATAAATTGTACATAAATACTTTGAAGAGTTATATAAAAAGGAAGAAATAAATGAGGACAAAATAAGAAAATACTTAGATGAAATTAAAGATAAAGAAATTGAGGAAGGAACGATAGAATTACTTAACAAAGATATATCTTGGTCTGAACTGAAATCGGCAACAGAGAACCAAAAAAATAATAAAGCCACAGGCCCAGATGGGATTCCGGGAGAGCTATATAAAGCAATTGCAGAACAAATTGGACCTTTTCTGATGGAAATTTTCAACGATGTATAATTGGCGGCCAAGATGCCAGACTCATGGAGGGGAGCACTGATTTCGCTGATCCCGAAGGAGGAATCTGATTCTAGATATATCAATAATTCCAGACCAATTTCATTATTAAACACCGACTATAAAATATTTACCTTCATTATAGCTAATAGACTAAAAAGAATTTTAAATTTATATATGCATGAAGATCAAAATGGATTTCTCCCAACCAGACAGATAAGCAATAATTCAAGAACAGTATTAGATATTTTAGAATTTTACGAGGCCCACCCTGAGAAACAAATCACACTCATGTTCTTAAGGCCTGGTCCCACTGGCTGATGGATGCAAAACGTATGCATAAAGGACACAGCGGATGAGCAAAATTTCAGGGGTGGCTCCATCCGTTGTCATCCGCTCCAAAAAGTGGCGAAAATTTGCATGAACAGAATGGAAAAGAATGGAAAAGAACGGACGTGGGTAGTATGTAGTGGGGATGTTAAATGGATGTTCATAGGAAGCCTAGCAGATGAAAGTGGATGGAAGCAGATGACACCTCCGAAGGGGTTCCGGGGGAGAATTTCAAAGCGGACACATAGCGGAAGGGGCGCATGCATAGCGGATGAAGCGGATGCATCATGGACGTCTATAGGAAACAAAGGGGATGCCGCGCAGATGTATATTGGATGCAAAATGTTCACTGTGCATGCAGGGAGTATGAATTGCATCAGCTCCATGGATATAAAAGGATGCAGCACACATGCAGTCAGCATACAGGGGAAAGACATGCTGCTACGT
Source organism: Laticauda colubrina (assembly GCA_015471245.1). Taxonomy (NCBI): domain Eukaryota; kingdom Metazoa; phylum Chordata; class Lepidosauria; order Squamata; family Elapidae; genus Laticauda; species Laticauda colubrina. The sequence goes on along the minus strand of BLBF01000154.1, from coordinate 741,860 downwards.
ACATCTAGCAGGAACACCATGGTTCATCAGTCAGGCAAGAAGAGGAAGCCGGTGCCTACTCATTCAAGCCCTGGCAAGGTGAAGAAGGCCAGAACCAGCATCCCACCCCCTGGCACTGACTCTGAAGCTGCTGCTGCTGCTGCTATGGTGGACCAGCCCCAAGGCCCTCAAAGGGGCCTGCTGAAGGTCCTGTTGCTCAAGCCCCTGAAGGCTCTGCTGCTTAAGCCCCTGAAGGCCCTGCTGAAGCCCCTGCCAGAGGGAGGAAGAGGCAAGAGAAGGAGAAGGAAGAGAGAAAACAGTACACCGTTTCCAAAGAGCATGAGGATGAGGTGCTGGAATACTTGAGGAAGAACAAAGGCCTCTGGGACACCAAGAAGAAGCAGGCAGCTTGGAGAGACAAGGCAGAGAGCCTGGGCTACACTGCAGAAGTACTCCTGGGATGGTGGAAGCACATGCACACCTGGTATGGCAAGCTACACCTCAAGAAATCCAGGCAGGCTGCTGTCAAGCTCACTGACCGGGAGATGTACATCATGGTGAAGTGTAGTTTCCTGGAGGGTGAGATCTGCCACTGAGGAGTAGCCCCTCAGAGAGCCCTCTCCCTCAGACAGCCCACAGACAGCCAGTCCTCTTCCAGCTAGGAGCCAGCTACCCTGTCCAGGCAGGTGTCTTCAGAGGGCCCCACAGCAGAGATACCCTCTGACAGCTGCACTCCCCATGCCAGCAGACTTGTAGGATCCCGTGGAGGATGACGCCTTGCTGCCACAAATGGAGGAAGAAGCAACAGCCACCAGAGGCCAACCTGCCCCACCCCCACCCCCAGCTCCAGAGGATGCAGGCAGAGAGGCAGAATGGACGGTCAGGACCACAGTGTGCTGTTGGAGATCAGGGACACAATGAAGACCAGCACAGAACTTCTCTCTCAGCTGGTCCACTTGGACAGAGCATCCTCAGGCTGGAACACTTTCATCAACTACATGAGCCAGACCCTGTGGGACCTGCCTGAGGCCCAGTACCAGGTGGTGAAGCAGAAGATCACAGCACTTCTGCACAACCCTCAAGACCCAGATGAAACTCTTCCTACCCAGTCCAGGTCTGCTCCTCCACCCCCGGTGATGTCACAGCCCTTCCATGGCTTTCAATAGCCCCTCACCTACCAAGGCTATGACTATCAGGACTTCCCACAGCAGAAGCAGAACTTTCCAGTCCAGGCCCAGGTTCATCGTACGCCACAGATGCCACTTCTCACTCAGATGAAGACCAGACAGCCCCACTACACTCCTCCCAACCCTTCCTCCACCCCACAGCCAAGCCCGTCAACAGACAATCTGTCATCAGTATTGGGCCTGACATCTCAAGTCCTTGATGAAGGGCCTCTCAACCTCACGGGACTGAATCAGCTCTTGGATAGTTTCCTGAACACACCACCACCTGTTGTACCCTCGGGGCCAAGCACTGAGGCAATGGTGCCTCAGACCAGCACTCAAGCCACAGCCACCTCCACAGTCCCTGCCCGCTTAACAGCTGAGACCATGGACATGACTCAGAGTGACTGAGAATAGTATCAGAGACTGAGCTGTTTACTTGTTAAGTTTATCTTTGCTTAACACACTTTACTTGGTTCATTTTGCTTATTTAATACAATCATAAAGTTTACCTAAGAAAGTTAACAAAGATTATCTTTGCTTAACACACTTAATACAGTTTACTTGGTTCATTTTGCTTATTTAATAAAGTCATAAAATTTACCTAAGAAAATTAATAAAGTTTATCTTTGCTTAAGACATTTAGTTTACTTGGTTCATTGTGTTTACTTAATAAAGTGTTGGTGAAAACTTTGAAAAAATGGTTCAACCTTTGCATGCTTGTGGGACAGATAAGGATATTTGTGGGATAGATAAACCTCCAGTGCAACCATAGTGGGACTGTATGGTCCACCATCCCAGCAATCCAGATGATTTTCTTCCCCTTTTTATAGAAAATATCAGTTGTCTGCTAGGTGTCCTTCTACATACTCGCAGCTACAGATTGCAGCTACCACAAGGACTGTGTTATGATCCATGGTGGAGATCAGTGGATGATGTGGAAGAGCAAGACCAAGGGTGAAGAGGTCTGTACACCACGGCTGCTGGAGTCATACTGAGATCCAGGTGATTTCCTCCCCCTTTTTATAGGAAATATCAGTTTTCTGCTAAGTGTCCTTCCACATACTCTAGGCATACTCCAGACATCCTAAATATCCAAGATACATCCCATATACCAACGTTTTGTCCATTTTAATGCTTTATATACGAGATGCATACACTTACATCCTTTCTATTTCCGTGCTACTAATGCTGTGTAGACGTTCTGTGTACCTTTTGTTTCCTCCCTCTTTCCATTTTCAGCTGCAGCGGATGTGAGTTGAGGGGATGGCCAGAGGATGCAGAGAGGATACAGTGGACGTTTAACGGATGATAACGCACATAGAACATTTGTTTCCCGTATATGTCGCAGATGTACATTATACGCGTCGGAAAGTTCATCCGTTCACAAAATTTTGTGCAGCTCAAAACTTCTTGCACAGATGAAATCTCAGTGGACAGATGCTCGATGGATAGAGTGTATGAAACACGTATGTAGTGAGTACACAACGGATGCATAGCATTTTCCAACGGATGGCAAGCTTTTTTTAACATTTTACATCCTCTTTGCATCCGTAAGTGCAGTGGGACATGGCCTTTAGATGCTGAAAAGGCCTTTGATAATTTAAATTGATAATTTTTAATACAAAAAATATATAATATGAAATTAGGCACTAAATTTGAAAATAATACAACTATTTACGATACACAACAGGCCAATATTATAGTAAATTGGGAATATACTTGCCCAATAAAAATAGAAAAGGGAATTAGAAAAGGTTGCCTGCTCTTCCCCCTGCTCTTCATATTCTCATTAGAAACATTATTAATACGAATTAGACAGAATTCAGAGGTAAAAGGATTAAAGGTTAAAACAGAAGAATACAAGTTGCAAGCATTCGCTGACGATATGGTTTTCTTTATTGAGGAACCAATGGAAAGAGGAGTAAAATTGATTCATGAATTAGAATAATTCGGAGCGGTAGCAGGACTCAAAATTTATAGGAAGAAAACAAAATTAATGACTAAAAATTTAACAAAAAAAAAAAACACCAGAAAAAAGAATTAGAAGAAGTTATGGGAATACAAATGACAAAGAAAGTGAAATATTTAGGAATATGGTTGACAGCACATTGCAAGGCACTTAAAGAAAATAATTATGATAAGTTGTTGCTACAGGTAAAGAAAGATTTAGAATTATGGGTAGACTGCAACTCTCACGACTGGGTAGGATTGCTACCATTAAAATGAATATTCTCCCAAAAAATTTATATTTATTTCAAATGATTCCAATTAAATTACACACAATTTTTTTTGAAGAACTTAATAAAATAACCACTAAATTTGGGTAAAATTTGGCAAGGAAAAAAATCCAGGATAAATTTAAAAGCAATCAGGGTATGAGGAGCAGGGGAGAGTTGGCACTTCCAAATTGGGAATTATATTATATTGTTGCCACTCTAGTATGGTTAAAGGATTGGGTGAACTTAAAAAATAAGAGAATTTTCTTTTTAGAAGGCCACGGTTTACAAAGGGGGGCGGCACACCTTTTTATGGGACGTAGGGAAAATTGACCAGAAATATTTCCATAGATACTTAATTAGAGACTCATTATTAATTAATTGGAAAAAATACGCAAAAAACACTACTTAAAAGTACCGATCTGGTTATCAACAATGGAGGCGATGATCCACCCAAACAATTTGTATATTTCTAAAATGATCAAATACAAAGATTTATTGGACATACAAGGAATTTGAAATCACGACAAGAACTTCAAGAGCGGGGATTTAAAATAGATCAATGGGTATACCTACAAATTCATAGTAGATATAAACCAGATAGAAAGGAATTTGGAATTAATAATAAATCCCAACAATTAGATAAAATTTTATAAGGACCAGGTAAAAAAAATATAACTAAATTTTATAATTGTTTATTAGAAGTAGAATTAGAAGAAGAAATAGTAAAAGGAAATATGATTGCTTGGAGTAGGAATGTAGGACGTAACATCACTTTAATAGAATGGGAAAAAGTCTGGGAAGAAATAATAAGATTACAAAATCGGCACCATATAAAGAAAATGCATATAAAATGTTTTATAGATGGCACCTTTCCCCTTCGAGATTGGTGAAAATGTGCCCCAAAATGAGTCCAAACTGTTGGAAATGTAAAAAAAAAAGAGGGAACCTTTTTTCACATGTGGTGGTCCTGTATAGAAGCCCAAAAATACTGGAAGAAAATTAGAAATTGGCTGGAAGATATAACAAAAGAAAAGATCGAGTACAAACCAGAGTTCTTTCTGATAGGGATTTTTGATAAACAATTATCAAAAAATGCAAAATATATAACAATACACATACTAACAGCGGCCAGATTGGCGTTCGCTCAAGGTTGGAAGCACCCTCACATACCTACAGAGGAGATGACCATTCAAAAAATTTCAAATTGCACAGAAATGGACAGATTAACTTTCGCTTTAAAAAACAAAGATAATTCAATATATTATAACAGCTGGAACTGTTGGTATAAATAGTTAAGCCCCTGTCACACTGCACCAACGGATGCAAAGAGGATGTAAAATGGACAAAAAAGCTTGCCATCCATTGCAAAATGCGATGTATCCGTTCTGTACTCACTGCCTCCGTTTTGCTTCCTCTCTATCCGTCCAGCATCCGTTTATGGATGTTTCATCCGCTCCAAAAGTTTTGAGCTGCTCAAAACTTTTGCGCGGAAAATGTATCCAATTCGTCCATTCTGCATCCGCTACGCATCCACTAGGCATCCGTTCTGCATCCGTTACGCATCCGCTATATCTGCTAGGCATCTGCTGCACGTCCGCGCAACTCGCATCCGCTCGGACACAGGGAGGAAGCGGAACGGATGCAGAATGGATGCAGAACGGATGCCTAGCGGATGCAGCATGGAAACAAAGCATTTAAAACAGAAAAAACGTTCACAGAGGGGACCTATCTCAGATATTAAGGATGTCTAGAGGATGCCTAGAGGATGCCTAGAGGATGCCTAGAGGATGCAAAGGGACACCTATACTGCCTATAAAAAGGGGGAGCAACTCACCTGCATCTCACTTTCAGACCAGCAGACCAGCTGTGCAGACCTCTGCAGCCTTCATCTGCCTCTTGCTCTTCCACAGCATCCAGTCATGTCAACCATGGATCGTAACACAGTCCTTTTGGCAGCCACCATCCTTCTGCAACAGTGCGAAACCATCTACAGGCTCTGTGAACTCTAATACGGGAAGAAAAGGAGGCGGCCAAGAAGCATCTGGGTCCGAAGATGGATCGGGAGAAGAGCAGAGTACGGACTGTACAACAAGCTGATGGTGGAGCTCAAGAACGAAGACACTCGTGCATTCCAGAACTTCATGAGGATGCCTCCAGCCATGTTTGACGAAGTTGTGCAGCGGCTGACACCCAGGTTGACCAAGGCAAACACCAACTTCTGGCCCAGCCTGGAACCTGGGCTCAAGGTGGCACTCACTCTGCGCCACCTGGCCTCAGGAACCACCTACAGGAGCATGCAGTGCGGCTGGAGGGTGCCACACAACACCATCAGCATTGTGATCAGAGAAGTGGTGCAGGCCATCATCGAAGAATACCTGGAAGAGCTCCTCCAGTGCCCCTCCACTGAAGAAGGCTGGAAGAAAGTTGCAGAGCAGTGGTATTAGAAGTGGAACTTCCCACACACCGTTGGAGCCATAGATGGCAAGCACGTGGCCTGCAAAGCACCAGCCAAGTCGGGCTCCACTTATTTCAACTACAAGGGCTTCTTCAGCATCGTCCTCTTTGCCATGGTCGATGCAGAATACAAGTTCATGTACATCGATGCTTCAGGCAACGGTTCATCTTCAGATGCCCAAGTATACAACGCCAGTGACCTCAAGGAGGGGCTGGAAGGCAACCTCATCATGGGCTTCCCAGATCCAGAACCCCTGCCCAACAACACACAAGATGTACCCTACTTCATTGTGGGGAATGACTCCTTCTCCCTCAGAACCTCCCTCATTAAGCCCTACACTTCCAGACTCCTCACCCGTGAAGAGAGGAACTTCAACTACAGGCTGTCCAGGACAAGGCGGGTGGTGGAGAACACCTTTGGCATCCTGGCCAACAGGTTCCAGGTACTTCTCACCACCATGCAGCATCGCCCACAGACCGTGAGGAGGATCATGGAAGCTTGCTGCATCCTGCACAATCTCATGTGCACCCGCTACCCAGTCTTTCAGAAAAAGGACCTCCAGCAAGGCAATGGGGACATGGAGCCTGGGGAATGGAGGCAAGGGAGAAACCTGATAGACACTGAGGATGTGCAAGGCCCCAACAGAGCCTGAGACACTGGTGCAACTCCCCAGCTGGAGCAGTGGAGTGGCAAGACAGGATGATAGATGATTAATGGGTGCTTCCTTCAGCCTGTCTCATCACATGGATGAGATTGGACCATGTATGTTGGGTGGGCCTGCAATGAACAGGGAATTTAATAAAGAGTTGTGTTTGTGTTGACTTGTGTGGATGATTATTACATTATTATTGATAATAAAAGGCCATAGGTGTGGCACCTGGGAGGGTGGACCATACAGTCCCACTATGCTTGCACTGGAGGTTTATCTATCCCACAGCTATTACCCATGCCAAAGCTATCCCTGCCCATCCCACTGCTATCTTAACCCATCCCACAAGCATGCAAAGGCTTAAACCAATTCTAAAAGTTTCCACCAAGACTTTATTAAAAAAAAGAAATGAAGCAAGTGTGTGAATCAAAGATAAACTTTATTGAACAACAAGCTATAAAAGAAAAATGACCCAAGTCAAGTGTCCAAATAAAGTCCACACCCAGTCTCTGGCAGTCTTCATGGTAACTCGGAAGTGTGCCCAGTCTCAGGGGTGAAGGGTCCAGGTGCTGTGGAGGTGGTTGCTGCTGCAGTCCTGGTCTGAAGCACCACTGGGGTGCCTGGCCCCGAGAGGACAACAGGTGATGGTGTGATGAGAAAGCTCTCGGACAGCTGGCTCAGACCCGTGATGCTGAGAGGTCCTTCCTTCATGCCATGGGGTGTCAGCCCCAGTACTGATGACAGATATACTGAGGCCGGGCTTGGCTGTGGGGTGGAGGAAGGAGTAGTGTAGTGGGGCTGTCTGGTCAGCAGCTGGGTGAGGACTGGTGTGGTTGGCATTGGTGGCGTGGGTGGCATCGCTGTCGTCGGTGGCATCATTGGCATGGGTGGCATTGGTGGCATCAGTGGAACCGGTGGCAACGGTGTCGCCCGATGACTCTGTGCCTGGACTGGGAAGGGCTGCTGCCTGTGCTGCTGGAGATCCTGGTAGCCATAGCCCTGGTAGGTGAGGGGCTGTGGGAAGCCTTGGAATGGGAGGGACATCACCTGGGGTGGAGGAACAGACCTGGACTGGGTGGGAGCAGGTTCCTCTGGATTTGGAGGGTTGTGAAGCAGCTCGGTGATCTGGTCCTTCACCATCTGGTACTGGGGTACTGGGGTTCCTCCATGTTCCTGAGGGTCTGGTTGACATAGGTGAGGAAGGGCTTGGGGTTGGAGGATGAGGAGTCGGTGTTGACCAGCTGAGAGAGGAGAACTATGCTGGTGCGGATGGTGTCCCTGATCTCCAGCAGGACAGTGTGGCTCTCTGCCTTTCTGTGGAGGTGGAGCTGGGGGGGGGGTGGATGTGGCTACGGCTGTGGTGGACGCAACGTCTCCTTTCTCCCACCACACCAGGGAGTCCTCCAAGCACTCCACCACGGTTACAACACCTGTCCGTGGGTTCTCCGCCATGGCACGCTCCACAGAAACCTGCCTGGAGACAGGGACTGACTCTTGGCCGGAAGAGGATTGGCTCTCAGCAGGCTGCCTGAGAGAGAGGGTAGTGAGAGGGACTGCTTGTGCTCCTTGGAGGCGGATCTCACCCTCCAGGAAGCTGCACCTGGCCATGACGTAGGTCTCTCTGTCCATCAGTTTAACCCTGGCCTGGCCAGATTTCTTCAGGTTCAGCTTCCTGTACAGGTGTGCATGTACTTCCACCAGCCGAGGAGCACCTCCGAAGTGTAACCCATACTCTCCGCCCTCTCTCTCCAAGCAGCCTGCTTCCACTTGGTGTCCCTGTAGAGATGGTGTCCCTTCTGCCACAGATAGTCATTCTCTCTCAGCCAGTCCAGCACCTCATCCTCACGTTCCTCCTCAATATAGTATTGCCTCCTCTCCCGTCCCCGCATACGCCTCTTCCTCCCTTTGGCAGGACCAGATGGGCCCTCATCAGAGGGGCTCCCAGGTAGTAGGGGCTGCTCCTCCACACCAGCAGCAGCAGTAGCAGCAGGATCATCATCATCATCATCATCATCATCACCAGCAGGATCATAATCATCATCATCATCATCAGCAGCAGCAGCAGCAGTAGGATCATCATCATCATCATCATCAGCAGCAGCAGCAGCAGCACCAGCAGGATCAGCAGCACCAGCACCAGAAGCACCAGCAGGACCAGCACCAGCAGGACCAGGATCATCAGCAGCAGAGTAAGCACCAGCAGTGCCAGCAAGACCAGGAGCACGAGCAGGACCAGGAGCACGAGCAGGACGAGCAGGACAAGCAAGACCAGGAGCACGAGCAATACGAGCAGTACGAGCAAGTCCAGGAGCACGAGCAGGACCAGCAGGACCAGCAGGACCAGGAGCAGCTTCAGCAGAGTAAGCACCAGCAGAAGCACCACTGCCCGGAGCAGCTTCAGCAGAAGCTCCAGCACCAGAAGAGCGAGCCCGAGCAGCAAAAGCCCCAGCAGAAGCAGAGTAAGGGATAGGGGGCGGCAGGGTGGCCCTGTCCCTCTTGCCAGGGATGGCGGCAGGTTGCTGAGACATTCGCTTCTTCCCCATGGTTGTGGGGTTGCTGGCTGCCAGGAAGGCTGGCAGGAAGCCTGGCAGGAAGCCTGGCAGGCAGGCTGGCAAGAAGGCATGCACCAAGGCTTGTCGGCAGGCAGGCACCAAGGCTGGCAGGCAGACTGGCTGGCAGGGAGGCTGGAAGGCAGACTGCCAGCAAGGCTGGCAGGCAGGCAGAGAGCAAGGCTGGCAGGGAGGCTGGCCAGGAGACTTGGAGGCAGGCTGGCAGGAAGGCTGGCAGCAAGGCTTGTGGGCAGGCATGCAGGCAGGGCAGGCAAGGACTCGATGTATGCGGCAGCAGGTCTTTCCTCCAAATGCTGGCCACGTGCGAGCTGCTTCCCTTTATATCCGCGTGGCTTATGCAATGCATCCCCCCCGCATGCGCAATTAACGCTTGGCATCCATTCGGCTTCCGCTGTGCATCCGCTAGGCTTCCGCTCTGCATCCGCTTCATCCGCTCTGCATCCACTGTATCCATTCTGCATCTGCTTTGCTGAGGTCCCCCGGAAGCCTAGTGGATGTGCCATCCACTCCCATCTGCTTCCATCCGCTGGGCTTCTGTTCCACATCCGCTTTCCATCTGCCCTGCGTCCTCCCCGCGTCCGTTCCTTTCCATGTTATCCACTCCAGTTATGCAAATTTTTGCCCCTTTTGAGAGCGGATAACAACGAATGGAACATTTTGCTCGTCCGTTGTGTCCTTTTTACATACGTTTTGCATCTGCTGGGCAGTGTGACAGGGCCTTTAGAACAAAGATAGACTTTATATCATAAGATAGTATAAATTTATATGAGTGATGTGCACATTTTTGTATAGACAAGGTGTGCAGATATGGCATAATTAAAAGAAGAAAAGATCTTAAAAATTTTCAAAAATAAGAATGTTTTCAAATTTTCTTTTTCCTTCTCCCTATCCCTTTTTTCTTTTCTTTCTACTCTTTCATGTATGTATGTTTTGCTGAGCTGTTGTTGCTTTTTTAGTTGTATTATTAATAAAATTTGTTTAAAAAAAAAGAATTAGGATTGCATTAGCTTTTTTGGCTGTTGCTGCACACTGCTGGCTCATATTTAGCTGGTTGTCCACTAAGACTCCAAGGTCCCTCTCACAGTTACTGCTGTTGAGCCTTGTTTCAACCAGTCTATATGTGTACTTTTGATTTTTCTTGCCAAAGTGTTAGACATTACTATTTTCTACATTGAATTTCATTTTGTTTGATATGGTCCAATGTTCTAGTCTGTCAAGAACCATCTGGATCTTGTGCCTATCTTCTTGGGTGTTAGCTATTTCTGCCAGCTTACTATCATCTGCAGATTGGTAAGTTCCCCTTCTATCCCCTCATCTAAGTCATTAGTGAAGATATTGAACAGTATTGGGCCTAAGATGGAATCTTGTGGCACCTTACTGCTTCCTTCCTTCCATGTAGACTTAGATCCATTAAGGACTATTCATTGAGTATGATTTGTCAGCCAGTTGTGAGTCCACCTTGTGTTGGTGCTATCTATTCCACTTTTTTCTAGATTTTTTATTTTATTTATTTATTTATTTGATTTGTCAATCGTTTACAAGATAATAAATATACTTACAAACTTATGAATACATGAAGTGGATCCATATAAGAAAAATAAAAGAAACAATAGGACAGGAACGGTAGGCCCATTGGTGTGCTTATGCACACCCCCTACAGATCTCTTAGGAAAGGAGTGAGGTCAATAGTAGACAGTCTAAGGTTAAAGTTTTTGGGGTTTGGGGAAGAACCACAGAATCAGGTGGAGTATTCCAGACATTGATGACTCTATTGCTGAAGTTGTATTTCCTGTAATCAAGTTTGGTACAGTTAACTTGAGTTTGTATCTATTGTGTGCTCTTATATTGTTATGGTTGAAGCTGAAGTATTCATTGAGAGGTAGGACATTGCAGTATATGATTTTATATGCTATACTTAGATAAGACTGAAAGCGGCATAGTTCCAGGTTTCTAGGTTTAGAATTTCAAGTCTGGTGGCATAAGGTATTCTGCAATGAGTAGAAGAGTGGAGAACTCTTCTTGTGAAATATTTCTGGACTTTCTCAACTGTGCTAATATCAGATACGTAATGTGGGTTCCAGATTGATGAGCTGAATTCAAGTATTGGTCTAGCAAATGTTTTGTATGCTCTAGTTAGTAGTCTGATATTACCAGAAAAAAAGCTATGTAAGATTAGATTAACAACTCTTAGCCCCTTTTTGGCTATGTAGTTACAGTGGGCTCTAGCACTTAGGTCATTAGAGATGAGTACTCCAAGGTCTTTGACAGAGTTTGGATCATCAACAAGGTCTTGACTATTCAGCTTGCATTTTATTTTCTGATTTTTTTTGTCAATATGTAAGACAGAACATTTATTTGTTGAGATTTGAAGTTGCCATTTGTTTGACCATTCTGATACATAGTCAAGGTCTTTTTGAAGGGTAGCAGCATTGTCTGTGGTGTTGAATAGCTTTACATCATCAGCGAAGAGAACGCAGTTGCTCTTAATATGATCACAGAGGTCATTTATGTAGAGTATGAAGACAGTTGGTCTGAGAAAACTGCCTTGGAGGACACCACTGCTGACAGGTACAGAATTTGATAGGGCGCTCCCAATTTTGACCATTTGTTGTCTGTTTGACAGGAATGATTCTATCCAGTTATGCAGCTGTTCAGAGATACCATTGCTGCACAGGCCTCGCCCTGCTCTCCCCAGGCCTTGGAAATTGGCAGAAAACACTTGATAAGCAACTAGCCACTGTTAGGAATGTAAGTCACCTAACAGGTGGGTTGGAAAATATATAAACCAATATATAAACCAGGATAGACATTTTAACACTGTCTCTTTAAGGGAATGCTAAAATTGTAATTGGCTGTGGTTCCTCAAATGGCCATAAGATGGAGCCAGAAACCTGGGTTGTTCTGTCCTGTTGCTGAGAGTGTTGCTGTTCCCTTTTGACTGTTGGTGATAATCGTTAGTCTTGGATTTGATGCAAGTCTGTTCCTGAACTGTTTATGATACTGGGCTTTGTTATTTGGATTATTCCTGGACTGAAAACTGACTGCTTTCACGTGAATGACTTGTACTGTGTTTGGACTTTCCTTAACCATTTACTGGAAGTAAAAACCTACATTTTTACTGTACAGTGTATCTGTGTACTGGTTTTGTGTTATTCTTCACCACTCTCACTACGTCTCCCTTTGTATGCTCATTCTCCTAACGGGGAATTACCTTAACAGCCACTCAGGGAGGACCTGGCCATTAAGAGAGGACCACTGAAATTCAGTTTGCCAGTCACATGGCCACCTGCCCTGCCTTCCCTAGGGTTCCCCTGGCCTTGGAAACTGGCAAAAACAGTTGCTAAGCAATTGGCCACAAAGTGAGGATCTGGCCATTAAGCAAGGACCACTTAAATTTGTTTTGACAGTCATATGGCCACCTTCCCTGGCCTCGCCAGGGCTTGCCTGGACTTGGAACTGGCAAAAAACACTTGCTAAGCAATTGGCCATGAAGCGAGGACCTGGCCATTAAGAGAGGACCACTTAAATTTTGTTTGCCAGTCACATGGCCACTTTCTGGGTCCTCTCCAGGCACATGACCACCTAGCCACTCCCCCCAGTCACATGACCAGCAAGCTACTCCCACAAATTAGGCCAGGTCCACAGAACCAGTTGTTCAGAAATTTGAATCCCACCCGTGGAATGCCGCCAACCTGAAATATCAGCAAACTCATAGCTCTGGATGGATGGACTTCGCTAATGGTCTCCTGAGACAAGTTACTCCATTGAAAAACAACAAAAGTCACCTGGGTGTTGAACTATCTTCATCCAGCATCACTTTCTGGACAAGACTCGACATGATGGCTCACAACCACTACAGAACAATGCCCCCAGGGATAGAGCTATGATTTTCTTTTTTCCAGCTACTCCTCTGGAAATGGAGCTCTGGAGAAGTTTGGGCTCCGCAGAGGAGAAGTTGCTTCTCTGTGTAATTTTCAAAATTTTGGCCTCTTAGATCCCATCTGCTAGTTCTCCTGTGATTGTCTTTGAGGTAAACATCAGATAGAATCAACATCTTGCATCAGAAAAGGATAAATGCCTCAGTCACACACATTGTGGCACAAGTTTGGGGACAGGTAGGGACTGTGCTATTCAATGTACTTTTTGTCTTTTTCAGGTGAAGCTTGGTTTGTCTCTCTCTGATTTATGAAAGCTTGTAGAATTTCCATATTTGGAAACTGCTTTGAATTCATCGAACTCTTCTTCTTGTTCTTCATTAGAAACAGGACAGGAGTTGATTCAGACATATCAAACATGGATCTTCTGCTTCTGTTTCTGTTCTTTCTATCCCAGCCAGTTTCTGGGAGGCTTGGAATGAAGTGCCCATTGAGTTTGAAGCCCCCGGGTAGTAAAAAACCATGGAGCTATTACAGGCCAGGAGACCATCTCATTGGTATAATCAACACTGGAACAAAAATAGTGCGTACAACAATGATGACTTTCAACATGGCTCCTTATTGTCAGTTTGACATGTAAGTCATTCAGGGTGGTGATGTAACACTAACCCTCTATTTGCTCTTCTAACATTCTCATTCTTTTCTTCTTATTTCACTTATTGCGTATATCGTAGGACCTGTCGAATTTCTTGAACGGTTTTGATTTCCATTGTTCTTCTCTTTTGACTTATTTTGTAGAAAAAGCTCGAATCCAGAACTGGGAAAGGAAAAAAGTAACTGAAAAAGGACAGATTTTTCTAGGTCCTATCATGAGTTATTGCTTGAATATCAATTGTAGTTTAAATTAGTTAGTGAATGAGGTGTAGTTGCCTCTGCCCAGCCCATTGATATATTTTTACAACCACCCTTTCATAGTTAATACCTGATCCACAGAGAATGACTTGATTTTAGAACTGCTTTTCTTGGTCACTGATGAAACAATCTCTTCGTACAGCAATGATTATACTTTAATGACTGAATGATTTTGAATCTTGGTTACTTGGCAGTTGAAAATTAGTGCTGCTACAAATAGCAATAGCAATTAGACTTATATACTGCTTTACAGCCCTCTCTAAGTAAGTTACAGAGTCAGCATATTGCCCCCAACAATTTGGCTCCTCATTTTACCAACCTTGGAAGGATGGATGGCTGAGTCAACGTTGAGTCTGGTGAGATTGGAACTGCCAAATTGCAGGCAGGCAGCAAGCAGGCAAAGTAGCCTGGAGTACTGCACTCTAAACACTGCACCACCAAGGCTCAAAAAATGATTTATTTATAATTCTTAAGCTTAGTGGAAAACTATTTCCAGCTGATCTTCCCAATACTTATTAAAAAGAAAATGTGATGGGGAACTATCATTTGATTCTTGTTTTGGATCAATATTGGCTTAAGCATCAGAAACAGAGGTGACATTCAGCAGTTTGGACGGGTTCTGATGTACCACTAGCAGAGATTTTTACTAGTTCAGAGAACCGGCAAATACCACCTCTGACTAGTTTCGCCCATCTGTCCCTGCCATTAGCTCTCCTATATTCCCCTCTTTTTTTTTTTATCTTAGCTGATTCGTACAGCAGAGTAGATTGCTGTGCCTCAGCTGAGCTAAAAAACAGCTCAGCTTGCTCACCAGCATTCTGAAAGGGGTGGGTCACTAAGCCCTGAAAGCATGTGCAAAGCATGTTTTAGATGTGCACACGCATGCATATTTATAGAAATGGTAAGAAAAAATTTGGAAACCCCTCACTGATCAGAAGGAAAAGATAATTAAATTGAAATTTAATTTTGAAATTTTGATTGTAATGATGATGATGATAACATAAAGATTTTTATGTTAGTTTACCTTTTGATAAGTTTAGAGTACTACGCTACGTTTTTAATATTCAAGTGGTTAACAAGACTCCTGGGCTTCTGAAAAATATCACACTTGGCTACAACATCCATGATAATTATTTGAACAGACTTCTGACTTCAGATGCCTTGCTAGATATGCTCTCACTGGGAGAAGCCAATGTTCCGAACTACAGCTGTGGAAGGAAGGACCACCTTTTGGCTCTTGTTGATTCAGCTAACGATGATATCTCCATCCAGATATCAACATTAGGAGGCACCTACAAAGTCCCTCAGGTTTGTGTGCATGTGTTTTTGTACAGTTTATTTGAATGAGGTGGTAAGCTGGTATCCAACTGCATCTTCACTTTGAAATTGAAGAACTGCTTTTCAATGTGGCTATTCTAGGTGAAATGGTTAGGAGTTGGGATCTACAGTCTTTAAGAGGCAAAGATCAAAACAGTGATATCCTCTCATGACATCCTCATCATTGCTTTGAGTCTTCTGTTTTGTGCTTGGGAAGGTGAGGAGAGGCTCTATGTTCAAACAAAGGGTCTTCTTTAAAAAGGCAGGTATAGCAGAGATGGGAAATCATCCTTTGAATATGTTAACAAAAATAATGATATTTTCAATGGTAAACATTTTAGCCCAGATGGTCACTTTTTTTATCATTGAAGTTCATCATAAATGGCTTGAAGAGTAATAAAGACCCTTGAGGGGATTTTTCTACCAGATAAAATATTCAAAAAAATATCCCTAATATTGGTGTGTTCTCCATTGGCAGGTTCATAGACACATGCCAATACATATTAATACATATTAAAAACAATACATATTAAAAAGAAAATAAAATATAATTTACAGACCCATTGGTCTATTAGATATTGTTGTTAAAATACTGTACATGCAAGGATCCTCTTGATTAGAGCTGAGAATGGAGAGATAAACAAATTATTTCTTGTTGAAGAACAAGAAGACTTTAGACAGAGTTTTGGTTGACCAAGAGCAATTAGTGTGTAGTCCTCAAAGAAACTGAAACTACACAAAAGGAAGCATGTAATGTGGTACTCAAGATTTTGTCTTAGGCCCAGTGCCAAATTATTGGTATTACATTCATGCAATATGATAAGATTCCCAAAATTCTGTCTCTTCGAAGAGACAAAATTACAGTTAAACACTTCTTGAATTATACAACTGACAAACTATATTAGTGTTGTGCCACTGTTGGAATCGGAGAGGGAGGCCGAGCAGCTGACAGGGTGTGGGAGTATGGCTCCGTTGGCTGTGGAAGAAACTGGGTAAGGGCACAATCCAGCTGGGCAGAGCAGGGGAGAAGTAGAGCAAGGGAGAGGAAAATCAGAGGAAGACCCAGGCCCACCCCCTCTTCATCCGAGGGCATGCAGGGAAGAATGGAGAAGGGAGAAATGTGGGTTGCATGGCTTATGGGGGAGGAAAGGACCCTGATTCTCTTCATTAGTTGCAGCTGGGAACACAGTGTTTAAAAAGGGAAGCTGCACACAGCAACTGGGTGGGAGCAAATCGTGAATTATCTGGTATTGTCGAGGCTTATCTGTGTTCCAGGCATCTTCCCAACTGTGTTTGCTTTCAACTCTGCAAATCCTTCTGCCCTGTCAAGTCAATTACTGACTGCAGCATGGTTTGTTTAGATTTTTAGCTACACTTTGGATGTACTTTGTTTTTGGAATGAATTTCCTCCACTTAAAGATTGTTCGTCTCCAGCTAAAGGTAACCTGGACTTTGGGGGGAAAGCTGGATATAATAAAGGGACTCTTCTTATTTATTTCAATGTGTTGCCTTTTTGCCATGCCCTGGGTCCTCACAATTTGGAGATGTGGTCTTCTGATCTCTTGTGCTACAGGAGAACAAGCTAAAAAGATTGCTGCAGAATGAATTCAGATCTTGAAGCAGAAAAAAATATAAACGTGCTCGGTTAGGATGGCATACTGAAATGGATGAGCCATTGTAAATGTATTTCCAAATAGGCGAGTATTTCAGTGTGGAAATTGACAGCAGTTGACAGAATGGTTACATATGGAAGATTTAACCAAGACCATTACAATAAACAGACTTGTATTTTTCAGACTCCAGAGACAGACAAAATAGATCTGTTATCTGGGGGAGATGGGTGCTTAAGAGTTTTGATATATAAATAAATACAATAAATATTTGAATGTGAATTGTATAAGAAAGATATTGACCTCTTTCTTACACAAAGAAGGACGAGGGGAGACATAATAGTGGTCTTCCACTATCAAAGGGGTTGCCACAAAGAGGGAGTCGACCTATTTTCCAAAGTACCTGAATCAGGACAAGAAGCAATGGATGGAAACTAATCAAGGAGAGAAGCAAACTGGAATTAAGGAGAAATTTCTTAACAGTTAGAATCATGAATCAGTGGAATGGTTTGCCTACAGAAGTTATGAATTCTCCAATGTAGGAAGTTTGTAAGAAGATATATGACAAAAGTACAACCATTTGCCTGAAATGGTAAAGGGTTTCCTGCCAGAACAGGGAGTTGGATTAAATCTCCAAGGTCCTTCCAACTTTGTTATTCTTTATTCTGTAATCTTCGATCACAGATTGAGCAAATAACCTATTGGGATTCTTATATTAAAACAACACAATTCCTGTTTAATTTCACACACAATGTGGCACTTTGTTTGAACAATACATTTCTGTTGAGACCTGCATATGTGGGTCTGATTGCCATAAATGTTAGGGGTGATACAGGCCTTTATTCTTGCTGTGAGGATTCCGACAGTTACCCTAATTAAATCATGAGTCTCAAGCCAAACTTCCAAAATTTCAAAAGGATTCATTGGGAGTTAACATGTCCGTCACTGCCTGGGTGAAGCCAACTCTGAGACACATCATTCATTGTCACCCTTGACCCTGGTTTTTATCCATCCCCTGGATGTATCATAATTCATATTCTCCAATGAGACATATCCATAGCCAAGAGTCTTCAATCATGTTCTCCAGTTAAATATTTGCATGGTAGAAACTTCAGCCACCTAGTTACTATCTTTGAAAAACTATGTGTGAAATGCACTTTCTATTTCCAAGCTGCTACACTGCTCTTTCAAACCCCTTTCCCCCCTCCCTTTCTGTTGACAACTGTAAAAAGACCATAGAAATAGTTTATGAGTTAATTCTTGATTTGATTTTAATTTCCCTTGGGCATCTGATAGATCCTTGTATTTTATCATTTTGCCTAAATCTAGTCTGTTGGGATATATCATGTCCTCCCTGGTTGACAACCAACATGGTATTCTTGTGTAGTGTTTCTTTTTTATTTTTCCCCATGTTTATAGTTATGAATCTCTTATCTGATGTCTATTAAAATAAGCTTGTGTTTTACCCTTTTTCTCCCAAAAACACAAATGCCAATCTTTATGGAAATCATGAATTTTTATCATTAATATTCGTTTATCACTTAGTTTAACCCAATCCTTTATCCAATTCAATATCGCTGCTTGGTAGTAAAGTTCCCAGTCCAGTAGCCCAAAACCACCTCTGCTTTTACTGTCTTGCATCAATTTTAATTTGATGTGTGGTTTCTTACCCAGCCAGATGAATTTTGTTATTATTTTATTTAATTCATTAAAGAAGACTTTCCCTAATTTTATTGCAATCATTTGAAACAGATACATTAATTTAGGTAGGGTATTCATTTTTAATATTGCTACTCTGCCGAGTATTGATAATTGTTGTTTCACCCATGTTTCTAATTCTTTCCTAATTTGTCCAATTAATTTACTGTAATTATCTTCTTTTAGTGATGAGCATCTGGCAGATAGCCATATTCCTAAATATTTTATTTTCTTCCCGCTCTGTAGTCCCAATTTATTTTGTATTTCTATTTTTTGATTTGTTGTGCAGTTTTTATTTTATTTTTATTTATTTTTAATCCTGTAATTTCCCAAAATTTTTCTTTCTCTTGTAATAATATTGGTTCACTATCCATTGGATCTTCTACAATGAATACAAGATTGATTGCAAAGGCCTGGACCTTATATTCTTCATTTCTAATTTTTATTCCTCTGAGTCCTAAGTTTCGTCTGACTGCAGTAAGAAGTACCTCTAAGGATAGAATAAAAAGCAGAGATGATAGTGGGCATCCTTATCTCACTCCTTTGCCTATCTCGAAATTATCCATACGTTCACCATTTATCAATATACTTGCTGTTTGGTTGGAATATATAGCTTGTAATGTTCTTACTATATTAGTTCTGGAATTCATTCTCATTATTTGTTTTAGCATGAATTCCCAAATGAAGGTTGTCGAAAGCTTTTTGTGCATCTAAAAAAATCAGTGTTGCCTGTTTTTCTGGATGTTCTTCATAGTATTCTGTTGAATTCAAAACTATTCTTATATTATTTTTAATCTGTCTGTTTGGTAAAAAGCCATTCTGATCGGAATAAATAATTTCATTTGGGATTGGTTTCAGTCTTTCTGCCATAATTGTCATAAATATTTTGTGGTCTGTATTCAGTAAGGAAATTGGTCTATAATTTGAGATTTCTTGTTGATCAGTACCCTCCTTCAGAATTAGGGTGATCTATGCCTCAGACCAGGACTTTGGTAATTTTGCTTTTGGTAATGCCTCATTGTTGATCTCTAAAAATATTAATTCAAATGTTTCATAAATCTCTTTGTATATTTCACTAGGAAACCCATCCGGTCCTGGAGTTTTGTTGTTTTTCTCTTTTTCTATTGCTCTTTTAAGCTCTGTTGGTGTTATTTCTCCATTTATTATTTCTTTTTGTTCTTCTGAAATTGAATTAAAGCTGTTTTCCTCTAAATATTGTATTATCTTTTCTTCCGAAATTTCTTCTTGTTTGTATAGCTTACCAAAACAGTTTAACATGATGTGTTTTTTCCTTCATTTGGCCACAGATATTTCCTTCTTTATCTTTCAGTTGTTGGATTCATTTTTTTCCCTTTTCTACTTTTAGTATATGGGATAGCCATCTACCTGGTTTGTTAGCTGATTTGAAAAAGTTTTATTTTATAGATTTTAGGTTTCATGCTTTCTTCTAGGGATGTTAAGTTAATTTATGTCTAGTCTTCATTCTCCTAACAGGACATTACCTCAACACTGGTTATGGGCCCAGGCCATACCAGGCACAGATAACTGAGAGTTAGTGTGAATACACAGTACCATATACAGACAGCTGTTTACTTTTTAATTGTGGGTTATTGTCCTGGTAAAGTTGGCACAAGACACATCATGATAATCATTAATTAATTAATCATTAATTAATCAATTAATCATGATAATCATTAATAATTATCATCCGTGATAATCCGGTTGGATGGAACAAACTAGGTTTCCTGGTCTAGGAAGTTCAGTCTGCTTTTGTGTAGAGAATGGTTGTGGAATACAGTTCAAGATCCACCAGATGTAAATTCTTGGGATCCAGATAATGAGGATGATGCCAAGAAGTTATTTGACTTTAAATGAAACAACGAACAAATTGTATAATTGCACTAACACTGAGTGACTGAGTGACAGTGAGTCCATATTCGTGGAGAAGAGTCTGCTGCTAGGCGTTGGGAGAATTTGAAGAGGATTTATGTTCGTGACAGTGTAGGTGCACACATACATCTTTACATGTAAACTGTTTAGAGCACGTCTTCTGAAAGTTAGAGATTTGTTAGCTCATTTGAACTTCATGAAAAGAACTTTTCAAGAGCTACATGAAGAGGAACTGATATTTTCAGAGCTGCCTCAAATTTACATCATTCTTTCCTCACTGGATGAAAGTTATGATGATTACATATCTTCACTGGAAGTCCTGACGAGAGATGACCTGACATTGACTGTCATAACTGGAAGGTTGTTAGAAGAGGCAAGAAGATGACTGGATAGGGACCAACTGAGGAAGGAACAACCACAAGAAGAGGATTTGTGTTCAACTGCCTATAGTGTTAGGAAATGCTTTTCTTGTGGGGCTAGGGGACATATAGCTAAATTCTGTAAGAAGGGAAAACAACAGAATACTAGTAATTACCAGAAGGCCAAGAAGAATGTTAGTTTAACTATGTCTAGCAATTCAACTGTAGACCATGATTTGTGGGTTGTTGATTGTGGAGCATCGCAGTGCATTACTAAAAATAGAGAGTTTGTAATGATGTCTGTGAGTAAGCAGCATGTATCATTGGCAAATGGATGGAAGATGAAAGTGTCTGGTGAAGGTACTACATATTGTTCATGTATAAACGGGCATTTAACTATGTTATATGTACCTAAACTGAAATTTAATTTATTATCAGGAAGGGCTTTAGTTAATGTTGGTTATGAAATAACCTTTAAGGGAGATAACTGTATCACAAAGAAAGAGGGTAAAAGTGCGACTGCTACTTTAGAGAATGATTTATATGTTATACATGATGACCAATTGCAGATGGCTAACTCAGTTTATAACAATGTTAAGCCACATTATGAATGTATACATTTACTATATAGACGTCTGGGGCACATTAATTTCATAATGCTCAAACAAACTGTTGAATTGCCAGAGGGAGTAAAATTAAAACCCTGTAGTAAGTATTTAAAGTGTTATGCTTGTAGTCAAGAGAAGAGTAAGGTTACTCCTGCAAACAGAATTAATGGGTTTAAGACCAAAGAACTTTTAGAGGTTGTGTTTGCTGTCATAATTGGTCCTAAGAAACCCAGTTTGCGAGGGACCTGCTATGTTTTGAGTATCATGGATCATTACTCACGATACGGTTTCTGCTGTCTAATGAAAAACAAAACAGAAACATTCCAACATTTATTTTACTGGTTAAGATTTGCTGAGAGAAAAATGAGGAGTAAAGTAATTACAGATGATGGGACTTAGTTTATTAACAAGAGAATCCAAACTATGTTGAAATTGGCTGGTGTTGAGCATATGTGTTCTGCACCTTACAGACCACAACATAACTCATTTGTAGAATGAAGAAGGCAAATGTTACAAGCCATGGCTCCCACAATGTTATCTGATTCAGGTTTGCCTGAAACACTGTAGGGTGAGGCCATAATGTGCAGTAACCATGTGTTAAACAATGTGGTTAACACAACAACTGGTGAATTGCCATTCACTCATTGGCATGGTAGAAAACCAAATTGAAATTACTTACACACATTTGGAGCTCCAGCATGGGTGCATATTCCCTCACAAGTAAGACTGAAAGGGCAACATAGAGCTAGGAAGTTATTTTTCCTGGGTTACGAGGCCAACCATAGATTGTTTAGATTTTGGGATACAGGTACAGCTCATGTTTACTGTAGCGCTAGTGCTAAATTTCTTGAGCACATTGGGTGGAATAAACTGGAACAGGAATCCAGCAATGATGTCATTATTGACACCATAGTAGTCCCGAAAGATGAAATAAGTAAACCATGAGTATCTATTAAAGAGAAAGAACAGGCACAGGAGGAAGTAGGAGAACAGGTATAGTAGGAAGTAGAAGAACAAGAGTAGGTGGAACAGGAGAGTGCACCAGTAAGCCCTGTTTTACCGAGGTGTTCAACCCGAGTAACATGACCACCTGATAGATATCAGGCTAGTGTTGTATGCCAAGTGAATACAGTTCCTGGTAACTATAATGAACTGAAACTGTATCCTGCTAAGGATCAGACTGCTTTGCAGGAAGCAATGAATAAGGAACTGAAATCCTTAAAAAGGTTGGAAGTATATGAAGATGTCAGGTTACCGCCAGGTAAACATGCCATAGGGTGTAAATTCATTTATAAACTAAAGACTAGTGTCGATGGGACCCATAAAGCCAGGTTAGTGGCACAAGTAGCACATAGACAGCAAACGACTATGATGAGGTGTTTGTGCCTAGTCTGAAGGCTACTACATTACGAGCAGCATTAGTGTGGGCTGCTAAGGAGAAATACATTGTAAATCATTTAGATGTAGAGACAGCATATCTGCATGCACCATTGCAACACACTATATATTTAAAGAAACCTTTAGGTATCAAAAATGATAATACAACTGATTGCCGGAGATTGAAAAAGAGTCTTTTAAAGCAATCAGGATATAAGTGGAACCAGTGTATAGTTAAGGAATTAACTAATATAAGTTTTGTAGCTGGCATGGCTGATCCATGTTTATTTAAAAAGGAAAGTAATGGTGTATTTTCATTGCTGCTATTGTTCACTGATATCAGCACTAATCACCAAAACTGAACAAGAAGCTACTGAAATAATTTCACTATTAGACAAGAAATTTAAAATAAAACAGTTAGGTGAAAATAAACAATATATTGGATTAAAGATAGAACTAGTAGAGGATACAAGATCTCACAGGCAGATAAAATTAACCAATTACTAAAGAGTTTTAAAATGGAACTTTGTAAACCAGCAAAAACACTGATAAGCCAGGAGTTTTGCCATAGTGATGTTCAAAGTCCTGTTTTTGATAAGAATATTTATCAGTCCTTGATTGGTAGTTTATCTTATCTCAGTAATTGGTCAAGGCCAGATATAGCATTTAGTGTTAACCAATTAGCCAGGTTAAATAGTGAGCCAACTGAAAGGCACTGGTAAGCTGCTCAGCCTGTGTTAAGAAATCTGAAACAAACAATGCATTATGCATTTTATTTGGAGATTAAGGATGAACTGAGTTTAACTGCATATGCTGATGCAAGTTTCGCTACAGATGTAAATACATGTAAATCTACATCAGGTACTGTAGTATTATTAGAAAAGGTGTTGATTGGATGGAGGTCTATTCAACAGAAACATCTAAGTTTATCAACAATGGAGGCTGAATTCTCATGTTTATATTTATTATATACAGTTTTAATTTGTTATAAGCAACTATTAATTGATATGGGAATTGATGTAACAGATTCTATTATTGTTTATGAAGACAACCAAGAAATACAGATGGCTTCAAATCTTGCTATAAAAACAAGATCAAAACATAAAGATTTAAGATGTTTAAATGTAAGACAATGTGTGCAAAGTAAGATGATTAAGCTGGAATACTGTATGTCAGAAAATAACATCGCAGATCATTTTATAAAAGCCCAAGGCTCTGTAAAGCAGAAGGCTTGCTGTGAGGATTATGGACTTAGAAAGTAAGGTTGTATATATTGTCCTACCCAAAGGGGAGAATGTCAGGAATGTAAGTCACCAAATAGTTGGGTTGGAAAATATATAAACCAGGATAGACATTTTAACATTGTCTCTTTAAGGGAATGCTAAAATTGTAATTGGGTGTGGTTCCTCAAATGGCTATAAGATGGAGCCAGAAACCTGGGTTGTTCTGTTCTGTTGTTGCTGAGAGTGTTGCTGTTCCTGCATTTACCTATTGATTATTGCTGATCATCATTATTCTTGGATTTGATGTAAGTCTGTCACTGAACTGTTTATGATACTGGACTTTGGTATTGGATTATTCCTGGACTGAAAACTGACTGCTTTAATCGTGAATGAATTGGATTGTTTGTTGAACTTTAACAGTTTTACCGGAAGTAAAAACCTACATTTTACCATACAGTGTATCTGTGTGCTGGTTGTGTGTTATTCTTCACCACTCTCACTACATCTCCCTGTGTGAGCTCATTCTCCTAATGGTGAATTACCTCAACAGGGACCATGAAGGTGGGGATTTGAATAGAATGTATACTCTGTTTCATTTGGGTGTCTTTTCCACCATAAATCCTCTAGGTTACTTTCTTGTACTAAGTCAAAGAATGGTTTTGGTGGACAGTTCTTTTATATTTTTATTTTTTGCTCTTTGCCAATATACTCTTTGTCACTGTCAACTATGGCATTAAAGTCCCCAACCAAGCATATATTAGCTTGTCCTGTCCCCACTATTTTTATCATATAATTTGTGGTAGAATGTTTTTTGATTCACATTTGGTGCAAATATTCCCACTAACAATACCTGTTTTTACGATATTTCCAATTGCGATATCTCCAATCCATTGAGATTCTACCCTCTTCTTCCACATAAATTTGTTTTGTGTTCATCTCATTTTTATATACATGGCCACCCCTATTTTCTTTTGATTTGCCAGTGCTACATACAATTCTCCTAATTTGGGGAATTCCAAATATTTACTCTGATTTTTTTTTGGATATGCAATTCTTTTTTTTTTTAATTAGAAAAAGCATTTATTTGACATGCATTTAAAACAGACAAATATCTATCTATCTATCTATCTATCTATCTATCTATCTATCTATCTATC
>BLBF01000154.1:675942-716783 GCA_015471245.1 Laticauda colubrina | reverse complement strand
ATCTATCTATCTATCTATCTATCTATCTATCTATCTATCTATCTATCATCTATCTATCTACATTTTACAGCATATATTGAACAATGGTTAATTTTTTTTCTTTATCATTGGTGTATCTACCTTGTTAGAATAACTCCTTCGTTCTTTTAATGTTTTAATTTCTCTATATAATATGTAGTTAAATGCACATTTCCCGTCTTTTCCATAAGTTATCCAAATATCACAAATATATTACCTTTTCTTTAACCACTCATGCCAAATATTCCATATTTCATAATAATCACTATCTTGGTTATTTTTTAACGGTTTGGTTAGACTATCCATCTCTGTGCACTCATGTATTTTCTTTATTACCATATCCTCTGAAGGGATGGTAGATAATTTCCAGTTCTGTGCGTAGGTTATTCTGGCCGTGGTTATAATATGCAAAATTAAATATTGATGTTTTTTCTCCATGCTTAAATCTATCATACTTAGCAGAATGGTTTCAGGTTCAAGTTTTAAATTTTGTTTTGTTATACTTAAAATCCAATTTCTAATATTTCTCCAAAATTTCTGAGCACATGGGCAAGTCCACCACATGTGAAAATATGTTCCTTCTACGTAGTTGCATTTCCAACAATTGGGTGGTAGATTGGGGAACATCTTAGCCAGTCTTGCAGGAGGTAGGTGCCAGAGATGGACCATTTATATAAGTATTCTTTATACGAGACTGAAAAAGTTAGTTTATAGTTTGTTTGCCAAGTGTGTTCCCACTTATCTAATTCAATACTATGACCCACATTTTGAGCCCAAATTATCATACATTCTTTAACTGTTTCTTCTTTTAATTTGTAGTCCAAGAGGTATTTATATATTCTACTAATTATTTTTTTCCTCTCCTTGCCCTATTTTATCTAATTTTTGTGGAGTCATATTAAAGCCAAATTGTTCTCTATCTTTTTTGTAATGGGTTTGTATTTGTGCAAAGGGTCACCTTTCCTTGCATTTGTATTTGGTTCTTATTTTTAAGTTCTCCAGTATCACATAGTAAGTCATTATACTTCACAATATTTTCATAATCCAGTACATTTGGAGGTGTAACTGCTTCCAATGCAGATAGCCACAATGGGACCTTTAAGTAATGTTTTTTTTAATCTTTTCCCACATATTAAACAACACATTTCTTACATGATGCCTTTGGAAATATGAACATTGTTCAGATTTTCCATCCCACATTAAAGCATGCCAGCCAAGTTCGAGATAAAAAACCTCCAATACTAATCACCTTCTATTTTCCAATTTAACCCAATCTTTAAGCCAATTTACTAAAGCAGCATTGTAATATAATTTAAAATCTGGGAGGCCAAATCCTCCTTTTTTCCTTTCATCTTGTAATAATTTATACTTCACTCTGGGGTTTTTCCCCTGCATATACATTTGTTTAATTCTACAGAAAAATTACTCTCCAACTTGACTGGCACTGTCTGAAACAAGAACAGCAATTTTGGCAAAACATTCATTTTTACAATCAAAATACATCCCAATAACAAAAACTGCAATTTGACCCAATTGTCTAAATCTTTAGCTATTTGTATTATTAACTTATCATAATTATCTTTTTTAATTGACAAACATCTAGCGGTCAACCAAATCCCTAGGTATTTTACTTTATTTACCACCTGCATACCTAATTTATTTGCAAGTTCTGCCTTCCCGTCCTTTGTACAGTTTTTTGTTAACACTTTTGTTTTTTCTTTGTTAATTTGTAATCCTACCACTTTTCTGTATTCTTCTATTTCTTTAGTAATATAGGGCTCATTTGTAAGGATTCTTCTAATATGAATGCCATATCATTGGCAAACGCCTGAAACTTATATTCCTCTTTTTAAATTTTTCATCCTCTAATCTCTTGTTTTTGCCTAATTTGTGCAAAGAGAGTCTCTTCTGCCAATATATTAAAGTAAAGAAGCTTTACTTTATTATAGTAAAGTTATATTATAGTAAAGGAGCGAGGGGGCAGCCTTGTCTTACTCCCTTATTTATCTTTATGCTATCTGTATTTTCTCCATTTATTAATATTTTTGCAGTTTGCATGTTATAAATTGTTTTTATGAATCCTATAAAATTTTCACCAAATTTCATGCCTGTCAATGGTTTAATAAGAAAATTCCAGTTCAGATTGTCAAATGCCTTCTAAGCATCTAAAATATCAATGCCATTGTTTTGGTTGTGTGTACTTCATAATATTCTAATATATCCATAATGGTTCTTGTATTTGTTTTTATTTGTCAGTGGGAGAGGAAGCCATTCTGATCAGTATGGATAATTCAACTTAGTACTCTCTTTAACATTTCTGCCAATATTGTGGCCATTATTATTTTAGAATCTACATTTAAAAGTGATATTGGTATATAGTTTTGAATTTTTTGTGGATCTGATTGTTCTTGAAATGTGGGTAATATATGCTTCCGTCCATGATTTAGGCATGTTAGCATTCTCCAAGGCTTCATTGTACAGGTCCACCAATGTCTCCTCTGTTGTCTCTTGGAATTCCTTACAGAATTCCAAAGGGATTCCATCTGAGCCAGGGATCTTATGTGTTTTTTGTGCTCCAGTTGCCCTCCTAATTTCTTCTACAGAGATTTTATTATTCAAATTTTGTTTCCCTTCATCAGTAATTTCAGGCAAGTCCTTTTCATTCAAATATTGATCAATAGAGTTTTTGGCTATTTCTTCCTGTTTATACAATTTCATAAAAAACTCCTTAGAATTTCTTTCTTTTCTTGGGTCTGAGTATGTAATTCCCTTTCCTGATCTTGGAGAGCGACAATCATTTTCTTTTCTTGTTCTTTTTTAATTTTATGGGCTAACCACCTTCCTGGCTTGTTTGCATTTTTAGAGTAATTTTGTTTTGTTAATTTAATTTTTTGGGCCAAAACTTCCGGTACATTTAGATTTATCTTATGTTTTACCACATCTATTTCTTTCTTAATGTTTGAATTGTTCAGGTCCTTTTGTCTACTGATTTCCAAACCTTCCAGTTTCTCCCTCTATACATTTTGTTGCTGTCTTTTTTCTTTATTCTTTTCAGTATTGTAAGCAATCGTTAGACCTCTCACATAGGCTTTGGTTGTGTCTCAAAAATTCTGTAGGAAGGTATGTTTTCTTTTATTTATTTCAAAAAATACTTTCAATACTTTATCATTTCAATCTATTCTTTATCTCCTAATATGGTATTGTCAAATGTCCATCTTCCAATCTTTCTCTTTCCTTTCCATTTAATTTCAATGGGATTATGGTCAGCCCATAAGTTTGGCAAAATATCAATCCTTTCAATATTCTCCATTATCCCAGGGTCCATCCATATCTGATCTATTCTGGACCAAGAGTGATGGGGGTTTGAAAAAAAAGTATATTGTTTTTTAGTTGGATTTAATTCTCTCCACATGTCTTTCAGATGAAATTCTCTTGCCATATTATTAAAAGACGAAGGAGTACCCTCCTTTCCTTTTTATTTTTTTGGAATTTCTATAATCTTTATCTTTGTCTGGGACTGCATTATAGTCCCCTACATGTCAGCTTCATGTTGCCACATAATTCAAGGGGGTGGAGGAGTTGAAAAGTTCAAGGTTATTCTGTATGGCATTCTAAGGAATTACAGTTGCAGTTGATTGGATCTCTTGATTTATGAAGTGTAGAAGTGGGAGGAGAGAAGGTGGATTCTATGCAAAGGGGGAAAAATACTTTCTCTTTGGGATATGCCTTAGACGTACCAGATCTGTTCCTAAATAAATCAATTTGAGAGAATATGTCTCAGAATGATTTATATTATGGATACTTTATGGATGCCTTACACTACAATGCTTATGTTAGCATACTCAAATTCTATTATTATATGGTGAAGCCTATTATAAAAGTATTTTTGATTTCTCTTTGGCGCATATATTGTAACTAATAACATCTTTTTCTGATTTACAATTATTTCTATAAAAAGCATTCTGCTTTCTTGATCTTTGTATATTTGTTTATGTTGCAACCAATCCTTTACATATACATTTTTTTTGTTTGAAAGTGCCAAATACATTTTACCCAAATTTATATTCTTTAAGAGGTCTGCTTGATTGTCTGGAATATGCACTTCTTGGATACAAATTACGTCTGTGTTTTATTTTTTGAGTTTTTCAAATGTCTGTTTTCTTTTTGATAATGAATTTAAACCATTGATATTTACTGAAAATAAAGTGATTTCTCTATCAGTGTTGTTGTCTGTGCAAGGCATTTCTTGTTTTGTTCCTTGTTCTAGGTTCTCTTCTTCTTAGTTTGTTGCTTTCTCCTTCTTCTCTAAGGTTTTGGGATTCAAACTGTAAATCTGTAAAAGATTCAAAAACTGTAAAAAATTCTTTTTCTTCAGAGAGTTGTTCATCTTGATTTCTTGTATTTGGGTTGTCTCTTCTTTTTTGCTCTTGGGTCCCAGATATCATTTGTAAAATTCCTGTGCTTTCTCAATTGTATCAATTTTATATTTTTTGTCCTGCCATGAAACTAAGAGCCCCTCTGTGGTGAGCTATCTAAATGGAATACTATTTCTAACAAGTTGAGTTGATAAAAACTAGTAGCCCCTTCTCTGCTCTCTAACTCTCCTGGGTATTTGCTTCAGTGTAACTACTTCATGATCTTTGTGTACAAGTAGTTCACCTCTCGTCTTTCTATAGAGCAGGTCTCGTGTTGTCTTCCTCGCAAGTCGAATTTGGAATTCTTGGGGTAGTCTGTGTCTCCTCACATAGTTTGTATATATTCTGTAGACCTCATCTACATCATTTTCAATTTCCAATTTAGATTTCTGTAGGGCCGCCGCCATCAGATTCATCATATTTGCAAGTAGATCTTACTTTCTATCTTCCACCATATTTTGGAACCTAAGGTGAAATGATACCTTCTCTAATTCCCTGTGTATCATCGAATCCCGTAGTTCGCAGTAGAGCACTTTCCAAATTTGTTCTGAATCCTCTAATTTATTCTCCACCATCTCCGTTCTTACCTCTACAAAGTTTAATTTCTGTTTATTTTTTGTCACTTCTTCCTGCATCTTTCCAATCTTACTGTTCAAATTTTGTATTTCATTCTTCATTTCTCCTATTTCAGTTCTCATCTCTGCTTTCATGTCTTCATGGTTCCTTGCTATCAATTCATGGGTTTTTCCATCATTTCCTGCATCATAGTAAGCGTTGTCTATACTGTCTGCAGGCTTTGAGCTGAACTAGTCTTTTCCGCCAATAGCATTGCATTTATAGATCGCTGCCCCTGGTGAAGACATCTCTGGTGAAGACATCGTTGTTGTAGTTTTCTTCCCTGATTTTACATTTGTCATTGTTGTTGTTGCCATTTTAACTATCTGTAGCACCTCTTTCCAATCTACCATCAACTATCACAAGTAGAGTACTATTATCCTCTTTTTCAATTCAATAGTTATATTAAAACATATGTTATTATATTATTAATTCCCAAGATTCTATTGTGAAAGCTCACAATCAGCTCTTATTCCCATTTTTACTTATTATTTATTCAACTTATTCAATGATTACAATACTTAAGAGAGTTAAATATTGATCAAGGACAAATATATTTACTCACAGAATCAACAGTCTTATGTGCTTAATTAATTATTTAAAGCAACCAATTCATTGAAGTAATTAAATTCTTATCTATATATAAATATCAATTAATCTATTTCTTTAAAGTTCTTACTTATGTACTTATCTTAGAGTAAATATATCTAAGTTTCTTATCATGTAATTATTATTTAGAATTCTGAGTTCTATATTTATGCAACACACTTTCAGTTATTCACTTATTCAAAAATTATTAATCAGTATTCTTAATTCAATATTTTAACACATATATATCTATTAAGATTATATTTTATCAATACCATTTAATTACATCTATATTTGACAATTTGACTGAAGTCCATGATCTTCTTCTTTTTTAGATAAATACCTTGTTACAATTCTTAATTCAAATTCAAAATGTCCTCTTTAAAGTTCCACAGTTACTTCCACCGTTTCGTTCTCCTTTCTATTATGGCTTCTTCTTCCTGCTCTTTTATTTTTTTTGTCCACACAGTCCCAGTTCCACTTAGAAATCTTAGATATCTTATTTCTTCCTCTTTTTTTGTTATCACAATTATCAGACAAATATTGCAATCATAGAATTTCTTTCCCTCAATCTTTTTCTTAGATCTTTCCCAGTATCAACGGTTCTCCTTTAGAGCTTTTGCTCTCAGCTGTTCTCCCGATCTCTTTATCTCACTTAAGCACAGTCACTGTCACTTTCTCTTTCTACAGTTTTCAAACATCAAGTGCCAGAAGATATAGTTATATAACCCACAATCCAACTCCCAAAATTAATGAACTCTGTTGTCTCACCCTTCAACTCCTCTGTTTTCAGCACTTCATTAATCAGCACAAATTACTGCTGTTTCTCTGATGAGTACTCTTTCAGTTGTTTCTGCCACTTCACTGTACCTTCAGTTTGGAGTTTCAATTTTACTTTGTAATATAAACCAATCTTCCGGAAATCTTTTTCCTTCCTACTGCCCAATTTGCTGCTCTCCACTTTTTGCTTCCTTCCTTCTTCTTTAAGCCTCTGGGCTGCCACATCTTTGGTTTCGATCTGTGCAATCTCCCCGTTCTGCTGTTGGATTTTGGGGGATTCTCTTGCAGTCTCTGGGATTGCGGCAACTCCCCAAGATCTCCTGTTATTCCCCTTTTGTCTGTCTACTCCTCCAAGGTCCAACATGCTCCTGGAGGATGCCAAACATTGAAATTTGGATCCTTTCAGAGCGGTGATCCACTCCTCAGTTCTGTATTGATGCAGTGCCCAACAGGAAGTCCTGGATATGCACTTCTTGAAGGCATAATTTGAAAATCAAATCAAGAATTAAAACAAAAAGGAATTACAATTGATTGGTGGCCATATCTCCAAGTTCAAAACAGATACAAAACAGATTCAGAAGAATTTGAGTTTGATATAGGACAAAATCAACTGGATAAGACATTAATTGGACCAGAGCAAAAATGTATATTCAAAGCTTATTAATAATTGCTAGATTTTAGAATGGAAAAAGAAAGAGTAAAAAATATGATGACAGCATGGATGCGGAATTTCGGTTATAATATAAATTTAGACAAGTGGGAAAAATTATGGAGCATAAATTATAAATTAACAATGGCCGCAACATACAAGGAAAATATATATAAAATGTTCTATCAGTTGCACTTATCCCTAACAAGATTAATCAAGATATATCTGAACGCCAATCCAAAATGTTGAAAATGCCAACAAGTTAATGGTACCTACTATCACATGTGGTGGCTATGCCCTCAGGCCAGGACCTATTAGAATAAAATTAGGAAGTGGACACAAGAAATTATTGGATGCCAAATTGAATTCAAATTGGAAATCTATTTACTTGGGATTATTCAAAAACAATATCCAAAAAAGATTAAATGTTTAATTTTACACATATTGACAGTGGCCAGAATAGCTTACGCACAATTGTGGAAAGTCTTCTGTATGAAAATAGTAGACTCCTAAATTCGCTATTCTGATTGGCTAAGAAAGCCAGTATAGTAGCTTAAAGGCGGCAAGATTAAACTACTGTCATTGGCTACAAGCCGGCAGGCAAGCCGCTATAAAAGGGCTGCTGCGGCTTGAGCCAATGTTCTGTTTGCCTTGCTGTTACCAATAAAGACATTTATTTGTTGGAACCCGGTCTACCTTGCGTTTTTCCGGATGGAACACTGGCGACGAGGATGGGATTGTCCTAAAATGCGAGACTGTGCACGCGGCAAACTAAAACCAGGCTGAAGACAATGGCTGGAAATAATGCACCGCCCGCACCCTTCAATCCCAATGAAGAGGATTGGGAATCCTATGTAGACCGTTTCCAAATGTATTTGGAAAGTAACAAGATGGAAGAGATCTCAGACTAGCGTAAGAGGGCTGTCTTCTTAACGCATTGTGGGCCAACGATTTTCAAAATGGCCAAGGCATTAGCGAAGCCCAGAGACGTGAAGCAAATGACTTGGCCCGAACTCCAACAAACACTGAAGGCTCATTACGCGCCAGTAGTGTCAAACCTTATCAAACGGCACGAATTTTACCTAAGAGACCAAAAAGAAGGCGAGACCATCGTTGATATTGTGGCAGCCCTCCGACAACTAGGGGGACCATGTGAGTTCCTGAACTTAGATGAAGCGATGTGAGATCGAGTAATATTGGGTTTAAGAGACTCTAATTCACAAAGCAAGCTGCTAAATAAACCCAACATAACCGTAGCCGAAGCCATCTCAGAAGCCACAGCCACTGAAGCCGCGAAAAAATCGGTGGTCAAAATGAAACAGATGAACGCGAACAACGATGAAGCGAGCCTAACTAGAGGGAAGAAACAATTTCCAACCACCACACACCACGAAGATTTTGACGAGACATCAGAATCCGGAGAGGAAGACGATGAGGTCCACCGCCTATATGCCAACAAAAAAGAGCGCGAAAAAAGAACTGGCGGGAATGCGCCGGCTGCGGAGGAAACCACCCTTGAGCCGATTGCAGATTCCTTGATGCCATCTGCAGAGCTTGTAAGAAAAGGGGACACATCGAGAAGGTCTGCAGAAATAAAAAAAATTACAGCCCAAACAGACGCAGCAACTCTCCCCCACAAGCTGAGCCAAAACAAACCGAGAGAAAGTGGCAGCGAAACAAATGAGCCAGTAACCGAGAAAAAACCCATCAGACTTCACTATCGGAAGCGCTCAGACGGAAAGCGGGAAAAAAGTCAAAATAATAGTAAAAATCGAAGGCAGCCCCTGCGAAATGGAGGTAGACTCAGGGTCGTTCCTGTTAAGCCTGGGTTCCCCAACCAGGGTTAGGGAGACAAGCTAAACAGAATGTGCAGCGTTAGTCAGATAGGCACACAGATAAATGAGTGAGCTAAGCTTGTATGTTTATTAACATACAGTAAAAATAACAGATACGCCTGTGCTATCAAGAATATAGCTTATTCCATTATAAGGTCATGGCATAGTCAAATAACAGTCCAATAGTCATTTATCATGTAGTCAGTCCAATTCAGGGATATTCAGTTAGCAAAGTCCATGTAGAATATCCTATGTCAGTTCACTTACAAATCAGTCCTTTGTTCTCTCTCCCGTTCGAGCAATGCAGTCTTGATTCCAAGTAGTAATCAGGGATCATCAAAGCCAGAGAGCGAGCAAGCTATAGTCTTGCTTCTTTTAAAGTGTTTTCATAACCACTCCCTTAATTACTATCCCACAGTTAAAGCTGCAGACACTTTAACATACACAACTATGATTCATAGTTATTATTTTACCTAAACCAGTTAGGGTAAACAATGTTATCCCTAACATTCTCCCCTTTTAGGTTAAATAATAATTATAACTATTTACATCTTTAAATCATATTTGTTACAACTCTCTTTAAACTTAATTACTCCTTGAGCTTTTGTAAATTGGTCTGCAATGTTTTCTTCTGTCATGCAGTATTCCAATTTAATTAGCCCATTCTTTACAGATTCTCTAACATTTAAGTATCTTAAATCAGTATGTTTTGATCTAGTTTTTACAGCAATACTAGTAGCTAACTTTATAGCTGCTTGGTTATCCTCGTACACAATAATGGAAACTTTTACAGTTATACCCATGTCTAATAATAACTGTTTGTACAAAATCAAGTCAGTGCATAATAATGACAGACATGAAAATTCCTCTTCCATCGTGGACAAGCTAATATGCTGTTGTCTGATTGACCCCCACCCTATTAG
The DNA here is from genome assembly GCA_015471245.1 of Laticauda colubrina. Taxonomy (NCBI): domain Eukaryota; kingdom Metazoa; phylum Chordata; class Lepidosauria; order Squamata; family Elapidae; genus Laticauda; species Laticauda colubrina. The sequence continues at coordinate 706,960 of BLBF01000154.1, read as the reverse complement.
TGTCTTACCAAATAATATAGCCATCCCAGATGTTGATTTTCTAGTGTTTATATCAGTTGCAAAACTTGCATCTGCATAGGCACTAAGACGCAAATCACCCTTTGGTTCTATATACAATGCATGGTCCATTGTTCCTTTAAGATATCTTAAAATTCTTTTTAATGATTGCCAATGACATTGTTTTGGATCTGAATTAAAACGTGCCAGCTGATTTACACTCTAAGCTATATCTGGCCTTGACCAATTGCTTATATATGATAAGCTACCAATCAAAGATTGATATATGGACTTATCAAATTTGGGACTTTGATCATTAGTTTGGCAAACTTCCTGACTCATTGGAGTCTTTGCCAGTTTACAAAGTTCCATTTTAAACGTTTTAATTAATTGGCAAATTTTATCTTCTTGAGATATCTTAAAACCATTATTTGTTTTATTAATTGTCAATCCTAGATACCTTTTAATTTCACCTAAATGCTTTAATTTTATCTTTTTGGCTAATAATGATATAATTTCATTAGCTTCATTCTTAGTCTTAGTTATCAAAGCAATATCATCTGTAAATAATAACAATAATGACACCGTTCCATTATTTTCTCTTTTAAACACACACGGATCTGCTAAACCAGATTTAAAACCTATATTGTTTAACTCTTTCACAATATATTGGTTCCACTCAAACCCAGATTGTTTCAACCCGTAAAGACTCTTTTTGAGTTTCCAACAATCATCACTATGTACTTTATTGTCATTTATACCAATTGGTTTTCTTAGATATATAGTGTGCTGCAATGGTGCATGTAGATAAGCAGTTTCTACATCTAAATGGTTAATGACATAGTTTTTCTTAGCTGCCCACACTAATGCTGCTCTTAAAGATGTTGCTTTAAGGCTTGGTGCAAAAACTTCATCGTAATCAGATGCAGTTTGATTAAATCCTTGAGCTACTAACCTAGCTTTATGGGTAACAGTCCCATCATTTCCAGTTTTTACTTTAAATATCCATTTGCACCCAATGGATTTTTCTCCTGGAGGTAATTTGGCATCTTCATACACTTTCATTACCTTTAATGAATTTAGTTCTTTTTCCATTGCCTTTTGCCAATTCTCCTGATCCTTAGCAGGATACATCCTAAGTTCATCTATACTAGTTGGAACTTTAGTTACTTGGCAAACTATACTTGCTTGATACCTATCAGGTGGTCTAGTTACACGTGTAGTACGTCTAGGTATTATAGGACTTACAGGTGGACTTTCCTTTATTAATTGTTCTTGATTATGTAACTCTTCCTGATCAACTATTTCCTCTTGTTCTGGTCCTATTTGCTCTTCGTGGACTTCTTCTTTAATTGGACTCTTCTTATAGCTAATCTGATCTTTCTGCCTTTTGTGGGGTTCAATAATTACTTCATTATTTAAATCTTGCTCTAATCTATTCCATCCTACATGTTCTAGGAATTTTGCACTAGCACTGGTGTAAACTCTAGATGTACCTGGTTCCCAGAATCTATAAGATCTATGATTAGATGTATATCCTACAAAAAATAATCTTTTAGCTCTATGCTGTCCTTTGTGTCTAAGTTGTGTAGGGATATGCACCCATGCTGGTGCTCCAAATGTGTGCATGTAACTTAAATCAGGTTTTGTACCATGCCACAGTGTGAATGGTAATTCACCTGTTGTTGAATTAACAACATTATTTAATATATGATTACCACACATTATTGCTTCTCCCCATAAATTGTCAGGTAATCCTGAATCAGACATCATAGTTCGTGCCATTGATTGTAATGTTTGGCCTCTTCTCTCTATAAAGGCATTATGTTGTGGCCTATATGGTGCAGACATTTTATGTTGAATACCTAACATTCTTAGTCTGTTCTGAAATTTATTATTTGTAAATTCTGTACCATTATCTGTTATGAGAGTTACTAATTTCTTTTTAGTTTTTCTTTCTGCAAATTTAATCCAGTTAAAGAGATTTTGATATGTTTCAGTTTTGCTCTTCATTAAATAGCAAAACCCATATCTAGAATAGTGGTCCATTATACTTAGTATGTTACGAGCTCCTCCTACACTTGGTTTTTTCGGACCTATTAAATCAGCAAATACGACTTCTAAAGGCTCTTTAGTAGTAAATCCATCAACTCTATTAGCCGGTATAACCCTGCTCTTACTTTGATTACAGGCATTACATTGCAAATACTTATTACAAGATTTCAAACTTATTCCCTTAGATAATTCAACAGTTTTCTTAAGCATTTTAAAATTTAAATGCCTTAGCCTTCGATGTAACAAGTGAATACATTCGTCATGAGGTTTCTTATTTTCATAAATTGTGTTAGCCACCTTTAAACCATCATCATTTAACACATATAATTCACCTCTTAAAGATGCAGTAATTCTCTTATCTTCTTTTTCAATTATGCAGTTATCTCCCCTAAATGTAACTACATATCCTAGTTTAACCAAAATTCTAACTGAAATTAAATTAAACTTAAGTTGTGGTACATATAACATTTTTACATTCTCTTTTATAAAAGAACAATATGCTATACCTTCACCTTTAGCTTTCAGTTTCCAGCCATTGGCTAACGATATCTGCTGTGTACTCTGGGACATTTTAATAAAATTTTTGTTATCATTTGTTATACAATGGGATGCCCCACTGTCAACCACCCATAAATTATTTTTTACAGCTCCGTTAGTATACATGGCTAACTCTAAATTTTTATTTATTTTTTGATGATTTTTAGTATTCTGGCCAGCGTTCTGGCGCTTTGCCTTTTTACAAAATCTTGCCAAATGTCCTCTTCCTCCACAATTAAAACACTTTTTAATTGCGTATGCAGTAGGAGATTCATTATCTTCTTTTTGAGGTTGCTCCCTCCTTAATTCATCTCTTTCATGCCTTCTTCTGGCCTCTTCGATCAATCTGCCAGTTATATCAGTTAAAGTTAAATTTTCCTTTGGCAAAATTTCAAGTGAAGTTACGTAGTTATCATAACTTTCATCAAGGGAAGATAGAATTATGTAGACTTGGTGTAGTTCAGAGAAAATAAGCTCTTTCTTGTGCAGTTCTTGAAAAATGCTTTGCATAGTTTTCAAATGACTCAGCATATCACCATTTGTTTGGAGATGCGTCCTGAAAAGCTTCCGTGTTAGATTTATGTGAGCACCAACATTATCTCGAACATAAATCCTCTTCAGCTTTTGCCAACACCCAACAGCTGTTTTCTCTCCGTGGATATAAACAAGCTGTTGATCAGTTAAGGTTAACCCAATTATGCAAATGGCTTGTTGATTTTTATTCATAAATTCTTCTATCTTTAGTCTGTCTTCCTCATCCTCTGGATCCCATTCTTCTACGTTTGGTGGATTTTCAATTATGTTCCACAGACCTTCTCTTCGTAGAAGTAGACTACATTTTGTAGACCATGATACATAGTTTGTTCCATCCAGCTTGGATATAAGGGACAAACTTTGTAGATTGACTTGTGCCATGTTTTCTTATATGGATATAAAACTATAATTAATAAAACACAGCTGTCTTTTTACTGTTATGTATAACAACACAAACTCTCACTTTTTACATAAATCTGTTTTATCCTAGTTAAACTGACTTTGCAGCCTCTGGGCCCATAACCAGTGTTAAGCCTGGGTTCCCCAACCAGGGTTAGGGAGACAAGCTAAACAGAATGTGCAGCGTTAGTCAGATAGGCACACAGATAAATGAGTGAGCTAAGCTTGTATGTTTATTAACATACAGTAAAAATAACAGATACGCTTGTGCTATCAAGAATATAGTTTATTCCATTATAAGTTCATGGCATAGTCAAATAACAGTCCAATAGTCATTTATCATGTAGTCAGTCCAATTCAGGGATATTCAGTTAGCAAAGTCCATGTAGAATATCCTACGTCAGTTCACTTACAAATCAGTCCTTTGTTCTCTCTCCCGTTCGAGCAATGCAGTCTTGATTCCAAGTAGTAATCAGGGATCATCAAAGCCAGAGAGCGAGCAAGCTGTTGTCTTGCTTCTTTTAAAGTGTTTTCATAACCACTCCCTTAATTACTATCCCACAGTTAAAGCTGCAGACACTTTAACATTCACAACTATGATTCATAGTTATTATTTTACCTAAACCAGTTATGGTAAACAATGTTATCCCTAACAGTTCCTGTCAATGGTGTCATGGGTCACAATCAAACAACTGGTCCCAAATATCAGACTTAAAGCGCTCCAGAAACAAAAATTAACCCTGAAGGACTACCATGCAAATAGAATCCCTGTGGTAGGTCTAAGACATTTCCGAGTCACCTACAAACAACATGTCAAAGTTCTACCATTTACAATAGTTGACCGAGACCGACCAAGCCTTCTGGGCATCGAATGGGTCGCACCATTGGGCATTGGAATAACTGGAGTAGACCGGGTGGACGCAACCGACTGGGAAGAAAACCTGATCCACGAGTTCCAGGATGTTTTCGACAGCTCCCTAGGCAGATATCGGGGGACCCCAATTTCCTTTAGTTTAGACCCACAGGTAGCCCCTCGAAGATTAAAGGCCAGACGATTTCCTTTTGCATTAAAAGCAAAAATAGAGGAACAACTAAACAAACTAATTAACCAAGGGGTTTTGGAACCTGTTGACCATGCTAAATGGGAGACGCCCATTGTAACACAAGTTAAACATGACGGGTCGGTTCACATCTGCGGAGACTACAAGGCTACCCTGAACCATGCTCATTGCAACAAAGCGCATACCTGGTGCCAGTCATATAACATTTATTACATTCACTTGAGGGAGGAAAAGTTTTCGCTAAACTAGATCTAGCACAAACTTACCAACAGCTTCCAGTAGACCCCTTAACGGTTGAGGCACAGACAATAGTGACCCACAAAGGGGCATTCAAGTGCAACAGACTCCAGTTTGGAGTGAGTGTGGCCCCAGGCGTGTTCCAAAGCCTCATGGAACACCTATTGAATGGAATACAAGGGGTCATACCATATTTTGATGATGTCTTAATTTTGGCCAAAGATACGACCCAACTAGAAAAAAGACTAAGAAAAGTACTAACAAAATTCAGAGAATCTGGCCTGAAGGTAAAAAAAGAAAAATGCTGCTTAATGACTGATCGCGTTGAATTTCTGGGCTATTTAATAGATGGAGAGGGTATACACCCTACTGAAAAAAAAGTCAAAGCCATTAAAGACGCACCACAGCCAAGAAACAAAACTGAATTGCAGGCATTTTTGGGACTAATAAATTTTTGTAACGTATTCCTCCCCCACAAAGCGACAATAGCGGAACCATTACACCGGTTACTGGATAAAAAAACTAATTGGACTTGGGGTAATAGAGAGCAAAAAGCCTTCCAGGAAATAAAAAAAAATATTAACATCAAACACCGTTCTTATCCAGTTTAGCAACACACTTCCATTGACGGTGACCTGCAACGCCTCACCATTCGGAGTCGGTGCCATCCTGAGCCACCAATTGCCAGATGGGAGAGAGGCACACGTCGCTTATTATTCAAAGACTCTGTCTAAAACAGAATGTAACTATAGTCAACTAGACAGAGAAGCCCTGGCAATCGTCGCCGGAGTGAAACGCTTCCATGAATATCTCTATGGAAGAACATTTTGGATAGTAACAGACCATAAACAGTTACTAGGAATTTTGGCGGGAAACAAGCCTACACCAAACGTTTTGTCCCTGCGAATGACTAGATGGTCAGAATTCCTAGTGGCCTACTCTTATACATTAACGCATCGACCCGGGAAGCAAATCTCCCATGCAGATGCATTAAGCAGAGCACTGTTACCGACAATGGAGGAAGACCCGGCACCGACGATAACCACCTTGCAGATAGAGACATGCCCCGAACTACCAATATGTATATACCAATATGTATTGGTATACAATATGTATACCAAAAGATGTCGCCAGAGCCACCGCAAAGGACCCAGTGACTGCCCGCATACAAAACTGGGTAGGTAAAGGCTGGCCGGAAAACCAAAAAACTGAAAACTTTAAACCTTTCCGGACCAGACAAACTGAACTCTCAATCCAAAAAGGTTGTTTATTGTGAGGTGATCGGGTAGTTATCCCTCCTAAATTACAAACCAGGGTACTGGGTATGCTTCACGAAGGCCACCCTGGTATTGTTAAAATGAAAAGCCTTGCTAGAAGCTATGTCTGGTGGCCGGGTATAGATAAGGACATCGAATGCTGGGTAAAATCTTGCAACAAATGTCAAAAAAACCAGGCCTTCCCCACCACAAGCACCCATAAGGGACTGGGAAACCCCACGAGGCCCCTGGTCTCGGATCCACATTGACTTTGCGGGTCCTACTAAGGGACATACCTTCCTAATTGTCGTAGATGCATACTCGAATTGGCTGGAAGTTGTATTTATGCCATCTACGACAACTGAGACAGTCATTAAACAACTTGACAAACTCTTCACAACCCATGGACTGCCGGACATCCTAGTGTCCAACAATGGGCCACAATTAACAAGCATCCAATTCGAACAGCACCTAGCCTCCCTAGGTATACGCCATGCTCTAACTGCACCGGCTCACCCGGCTGCAAATGGTAGAGCGGAGAGAATGGTCAGGTTTACCAAAGAGGGTTTAGAGAGAATGGACATTGGGGATGTCCAAGATAAAATTAACCGCCTACTCACCCTCCAACATATCATACCCAGTACTGTAACCAACAAAAGCCCGGCAGAACTATTAATGGGAAGAAAACTTAGGTCGCAATTAGACAGATTGCACCCAAATTATACACCAGAAAGACCCCCTGACTCCTCCACCTGTTTCAGGACATTTGAAATCGGCGACCTTGTCTATGCAAAAAATTTCACTGGGGACCCCTTATGGCTTCCAGGCACAATCACACAAATTACAGGCCCCTGGTCCTACCGACTAACTGTAGATGATGGCAGGGAATGGAAGCGGCACATAGACCAGCTTCATTCCCGAAAAATTGAAAGAAATACGAACACACAACCACGAATAATAAAAAATGATGAAAAACAAACTAAAGGGGGGGGGGAATACAAGAAAGTAATAAAGAACCGTTTAAAATAAACCCAGAATATTCTAACAAACAAAAAGAGCAAAACAGAGACTTACAGTAGAAGAAACTTGCAGGAAGAATTCAATCGAAGGGGCCAGCCAGGCCAGCTCGACCTGCCCAGAGAAACCAGGAGGGAGCGGCAAAACCACCAGCCTGAGAAACTCAGGCGGCAGCAAAATGGCTGACTCACCCTTCCAGGTGGTTCCATGGAGAAGAGCTGGAGAGACAGCAACCCCAACCAAACTGGTCGAAGTCTCCAGCAAAAATGAACTGCGCAAGTCAAGTAAAGTCAGAAGAAGCCCCACCTACCTGCGTGACTACGTCACCACGTAGGACTGAACCAAGAGGGGAGGGGTGTTCTGTATGAAAATAGTAGACTCCTAAATTCGCTATTCTGATTGGCTAAGAAAGCCAGTATAGGGATTGGTTCACAAGGAACCAATCCAAGAAGCCGCTTAAAGGCGGCAAGATTAAACTACTGTCATTGGCTACAAGCCGGCAGGCAAGCCGCTATAAAAGGGCTGCTGCGGCTTGAGCCAATGTTCCGTTTACTTTGCTGTTACCAATAAAGACGTTTATTGCTTGGAACCCGGTCTACCTCGCGTTTTTCCGGACGGAACAGAAAGAGCAGAGGATTCCAACTGAAGAGTTAATTGTACAAAAAATAGCAGACTGTGCTGAGATGGACATGCTCACACTTAAAATGAGAGAGAAAGAAGAATCAGAACAGGACTCAAATTGCCATAGATGGTACATGTGGCTAGAAAAAGAGAGATAAGAATTTAAAAAGATGATTAAATAAGAATTCTCAAGAAAATAATACACAAGAAAAATAGGATAGACAGAAGGATCAAAGATGTATTATAACAAATGTAATATATGTATTAAGGATAGGTATGAATAGATGTTAAAAGAATAACACAATATTAAAGATGCATAATAATAACTATAATACAAGTACAATATGTATTGATGATTAATAATAAACAAAGATAATATAGACTAAGATAGGTCTGAATAGATGTTAAAGTATAAGACAATATTATGTATCGATGTCAATGTTATTGAAAAAGTAACAAAGATTTGTACTGGTGGAAAATAAAAAAAATGTATTGGATGAAAAAAAACAAATATTTTATGACTTGACACTCTTTTTAACATATTTTCTTTGGTACTATTATTATATACAGTCTTGTCAATGTTATGTTTTTTCTTGATCTGTTTTAATGGCTATTGTTGATTTGTCATTAATAACTAATCAACAATAAATTATTTGTTTTAGCTTTAAAGAAATCCAATTTAGTTATGATAAACAATAAACAAATTAATCAAAACTAAATTGGATTTCTTTAAAGCTAATATTTTGGAATTGATCTGACTCCAAATATAACACAATATTCTTCATTGCTCTTTCAGATCAGTTTTGAATTATTTTCAGAGTCACTGTATGATAAAAGTCAATTGCCCTTTTATCACCAGCTTTTACCCCCAAAAGGCATCCTCTACCCAGCAATTGTCCAACTGCTCCTCCATTTCAGATGGGCCTTGATTGGTCTTTTTGCTTCAGACACAGAAAATGGAGATAATTTCATGAGGACTTTGACTCCTTTGCTTGTCAAGAATGGAATCTGTGTGGGTCTGTCACAGCAATTCTCAACAACTGGAAAAACAGGACACATCAGGGAAGGCCTCTCTAAATGGACACAAGTTAATGTCTTTCTTCACTACATAGAATATGGTGCAGTTTTGGACAGAATTCTCCCTTTCCATTTTACATTTAGGTGTTTGCCAGGACCCATTGAAGGGAAAGTCTGGATCACAACACTCACTGATCTATTTCCACTGAAAAATGGTAAACATCTCAAATATATTCATAGTATATGGACTGTTATTTTAGAGGGGAAAAAAAGGCCCCCAAAGGATGCCTTTATCTTCAATTTCTATGTGAAACCACCCTTGGGAGATGAATCATTTCTATGTTTTTTTTCAAAGCACATCTTTTCTGTCAAAGGCCGGAAAAGATGCATTGAGAAAGCACCACTGGACATCCAAAAGAAAAATAACATGATTAAAATCTGGAATGACCACCATTTTTACAGTGCCATTAATACTCTGGCCCATGCCTTGAATGCTGTGTATTCCTCAAGATCCAGGAGGAGAAAGAAGAAGGGGAAAGAAATGTTGGAGGCTCCAAGACTGCAGTCATGGGAGGTAAGGGAACCTGACCTGAAGGATTCATTCTACATTTCCTTTGAAGAGGGGAACTACATCATTCTTGTTGTGTTTGTTGTTGTTAGTCATGAAGTTGTGTCTGACCCATTGTGATTCCATGGACAATGTTCCTCCAGGCCTTCCTGTCCTCTACCATACCCTGGAGTCCATTTAAGCTCACACTGACTTCTTCAGTGACTCCATCCAGCCACCTCATTCTCTGCTGTCCTCTTCTTCTTTTGACCTCAGTCATTCCTAGAATGAGTCTCTTCTCCAGTGAGTCCAGTAGTGCTTCAGAATGCCAAAAGGCTTGGCCAATCTAATTGCTTAGACCAGGGGTCTCCAAACATGACAGCTTTAAGACTTGTGGACTTCAACTCCCAGAATTCCTCCTCCAGTCATGTTAGCTCAGGAATTCTGGGAGTTGAAGTCCACAAGTATTAAACTTGCCAAGTTTAAAGACCTTTGGTTTAGACAATAATGTTCACAAAAAGAAGAACTCTGACCGATATTGTTTGATAATAAACACTGCTAATATTTTAAAGGTGTGCATTTTAAAATAAGTTCCTATACATATGGGTTTACAATTGGCATTATAGAATTTTACCTTCATACATTTCTTCAAGTCAACCTAGCTCAGCCTCTCATCTTTGCAGAAATCTCAATCAAAGCTTCTCTGACTGATGGCTGCTCAGTCTTTAGATTAGGACAATCACCGCTAAAACTCTCCCTTTTTTTAAGAAGCCTTTTTTCCCTCTTATTCAGTCAGAGTCTCCTCTCTTGTAACTAAATTCATTTTTCCAAGTCTGACACTCAGAATAACAGTAGATCTTAGCTGCTCTGTAATGTCTTTCAGTTATTTGATGGTTTCTTTATCCTCCTTTCTGCAGCTAATAGCAATAGCACTTAGATTTATATACCACTTCACAGTGCTTTTACAACCCTCTCTAAGTTGTTTACAGAGTCAGCATTTTGCCTACAACAATCCGGGTCCTCCTTTTACTGACCTCAGAAGGATGGAAGGGTGAGTCACCTTGAGCTGGTGAGACCCGAATTGTTGCCAACTGGTGATCAGCAGAAGTAGCCTGCAGTACTGCATTCTAACTGTTGCGTCATCGTGGCTCCAAGATCGTATTTGTTGAAACAGGTGTTTCCAAACCCCTGATTTTCTGGACTAAGATGGATCTTCTCTTTGATGTCTTTCCTCAAGGTTAAAGGCAGCTCCTTTTGTCAGAGTTCCAGAGATTGCCCGAATTAAATCATGAGCCTCAAGCCAAACTTAAAAAAAAACACCTCAAAAGATTTATTAGAAGCAACCTGCCAGCCTTCACCTCAATGAAGCCAACTCTGGCATATATAATTCATAGTCACCTGTGATCTTTCCCCCCCCCTCCCCTCCTCAATTGTATTATAATCAGATTCTCCAATGAAGAACATTCATTGGCCAGGTGTCATCAATCACATTCTCCAGGGAAGGAATTTCATAGCCAGAAGATCTGGTAGCCTAGCTGCAATATTTTTAAAATAATAATGGAATGTCCTTCTGATTTTACTGCCATACTGCCCCTTCAGATTTCCCACTGCTCCCTTGTTTATGGCAACTTGAAAACAGGCATAGGAATGTTTTATGAGATAACACCTTTGATCTCTTCCTTGGCTATGTTACTGTTCCCTAAATTCTCATCCAGTTTTTGTGTAACATCTTTTCCAAGTGTGGTTCTTGCAAGGGGTACTTGGGGTTTCTCATAACAACCAACATTCACTTCCTGAGTTGTCAGAAGAAAGGGAATGGGGGGAATAATGCATACATTAAGTATTTTGATAGAGATTGCTCAGAGGCCTAAGCTTCTGGTGGCCAAGATTATTCCTGGAGAGTATGACTGATGACTCTTGGCTATGGATGTGTCCTACTGGATAATATACATCCAAAGGATGGGGGAAGAACAAGCAGGGGTGGGATTCAACAAGTGTTACTACCGGTTCGGTGATGTTTTTGCATGTGTGTGTGCTTTGCGCACACGTGTACCTGATGCATGCTACACGCACATGTGTAAAAACCATCAGTGGTGCCACCCGGACAGCTGAAAAGCTTTGTCAGAGTGCACAACATTTGCAAAAGCCTCTTTTTCCTGCTTTTTCAACCTCAGCTATGCTGTACAAAGCAGCACAGCAGGAAAGAACCTGGGTGGGGAGGGGTGTGCCAAACAGGAGCAGACACCAAACTAGTTCAGTGTCTGCTGCTCCTCAGAGCTACTGGTTCTGTAGAACGGGGCAGAACAGGTAGCATTCCACCCCTGAGACCAAGGGGAGGTGAATGATGTGTCTCAGAGTTGGCTGCACCCAGGTAACACCAACATGTTCATTCCTGATAAATCTTGGTTTTTTTAAAAAAGACCCTGAGAGATGCAACTAGAGACTAAAGGCTAGGTCACACTGGCTGACGGATGCAAAACGTATGTAAAAAGGACACAGTGGACGAGCAAATTTTCCATCCATTGTTATCCGCTCTCAAAAGTGCCCCAAATTTGCATAAACAGAGCACACAACAATGGAAAGGAATGGACGTGGGGAGGATGTAGCAGGGATATAAAGCAGATGTTCGTAGGAAGCCTAACAGATGGAAGCAGATAGAAGCAGATGACACATCCACAGGGCTTCTGGGGGAGAACAGTGAAGCGGACGCGTAGCGGAAGGAGCGGATGCATAGTGAATGCATAGCAGATGCTTAGCGGATGACACGGATGCATCACAGATGCCTATAGGATGCATAGCGGATGCATAGTGGATGCAAATCGTTCACTGAGCATGCGGGGAGGATGAATTGCATAAGCTCCGTGGATATAAAAGGATGCAGCTCGCAAGCAGGTCACCATTCAGAGGAAAGACCTGCTGCCAGAGACATCTTGAGAGAACGCCATGGGGAAGAAGAGGAAGCCTGTGCCCACTCCAGCCAGCCCTGGCAAGAAGGACAGAACCGCCATCCCACCCTCTGGCGTTGACTCTGAAGCTGCTGGTGCTTCTGCTGCTGCTGCTCCTGGAGTTGCTGTTGCTGGTGCTTCTCGTGCTGGTGCTGCTGCTGGTGTTGCTGGTGTTGCTGGTGCTGCTGTTGCTTCTCCTGCTGCTGCTGCTGCTGGTGCTTCTCCTGCTGGTGCTGCTGGTGCTGGTGCTGGTGCTGCTTCTCCTGATGCTGCTGCTGCTTCTCCTGATGCTGCTGTGGTGGACCAGCCCCAAGGCCCTCAAAGCCCTGCTGCTGAAGGCCCTGAAGCCCCTGCCAGAGGGAGGAAGAGGCAAGCCAAGGAGAAGGGGGAGAGAAAACAGTATTCCATTTCCAAAGACCATGAGGAGGAGGTGCTGGAATGGCTGAGGGAGAACGAGTACCTGTGCAGGAAGGGCCACAGACTCTATCGCGACACCAAGCGGAAGCAGGCAGCATGGAGAGAGAAGGCGGAGAGCCTGGGCTATACTTCAGATGTCCTCCTGGGGTGGTGGAAGCTTATGCATAGCTGGTATGGCAAGCTGCACCTGAAGAAATCTGGGCAGGCCGCTGTCAAGCTCACTGACTGGGAGACCTATGTCATGGCCAGGTGCAGCTTCCTGGAGGGTGAGATCCGCCACTGAGGATCAGCCCCTCTGTCAACTCTCTCCCTCAGACAGCCCACAGAGAGCCACTCCTCTTCCAGCCAGGAGACAGCTACTGTGTCCAGGCAGGTGTCTTTGGAGGGCCCCACTACAGAGACCCCCCCGACAGCTGCACTCCCCATGCCAGAGGACGTGGAGGATCCCCTGTCTCAGATGGAGCAAGAAGAAGCAGCCACCAGAGACCAAGCCACCCTCACCCCCAGCTCCACCTCCACAGAAAGCAGGCAGAGAGGCAGACCAGAGGGACAGAGCCACACTGTCCTCTTGGAGATCAGGGACACAATAAAAGCCAGTGCAGATCTCCTCTCCCAGCTGGTCCACTTTGACATACCATCGTCCAACCACAAGCCCTTCATCACCTATGTGAGCCAGACCCTCATGGACATGCCCAAGGCCCAGTACCAGGTGATGAAGGAGCAGATCACAGCTCTTCTGCACCACCCTCCAGGCCCATCTGAACCTGCTGCTACCCACTCCAGGTCTGCTCCGCCACCCCAGGCGATGTCACAGCCCTTCCACGGATTTCAGCAGCCCCTCGCCATCTCCTGTGGTACTCTCGGGGCCAGGCACCCCAATTGCACCTCACACCAGAACTCCAGCAACATTCACCTCCACAGTCCCTGGCCCCTTTACATCTGAGACCATGGGCATGTCTCAGAGTGACTGAGAAGAGTGCCAGAGACTGAGTTGTTACCTGTTCACCTTATCTTAAGACACTTTAGATAAGTGCTAAAGTGCTTAAAGACACTTTACTTGGGTAATTTTGCTTTTTAATAAAGCCATGCAGTTTGTTATTAATAAAGGTTATCTTTGCTTCACACACTTGGTTCATTTTTTATTACTAAATAAAGTGTTGGGGAAAACTTTGAAAAAAGGGTTAAGCCTTTGCATGCTTGTGGGATGGGTAAGGATAGCTGTGGGATGGATAGCTGTGGGATGGGGAATGATAGCTGTGGGATTGGTAAGGATAGCTGTGGGATAAGGATAGTTGTGGGATGGGTAAGGATAGCTGTGGGATAGATAAACGTCCAGTGCAAGCATAGTGGGACTGTATGGTCCAACTTCTCAGCTGCCACACATATGGACCTTTTTTTAATTAATAACAATTTAATCATTGATCAACACATTTCAACATACACAAAGCTCTTTATTAATGCTCTATTCATTGTAAGGCCACTCAACATACATGGCACAATCTCATCAGTGTGATGAGACAGGCTGAAGGAAGCATCCATTAAGCATCTACCATCCTGTCTTGCCACTCCACTGCTCCAGCTGGGGAGTTGCACTAGTGTTTCAGGAGGTTGCGCTGCTTCTTTCCTCCACAGGAAACTCTGTTGGGGCCTTGCACATCCACAGTATCTATCAGGCTTAGTCCTTGCCTCCATTCACCAGGCACCATGTCCCCATTACCTTCTTGGCGGTCCACAAACACTGGGTAGCAGGTGCATGTGAGATTGTGCAGGATGCAGCAAGCTTCCGTGATGCTCCTCATGGTCTATAGGCGATGCTGCATGGTGGTGAGAAGTACCTGGAACCTGTTGGCCAGGATGCCAAAGGCATTCTCCACCACCCGTCTTGTCCTGGACAGCCTGTAGTTGAAGATCCTCTCTTCACAGGTGAGGTATCTGGAAGTGTAGGGCTGCATGAGGTAGATTCTGAGGGAGAAGGCATCATCCCCCATGATGAAGTAGGGCACATCTTGTGTGTCATTGGGTAGGGGGTCTGGATCTGGGAAACCCATGATGAGGTTGCATTCCAGCCCCTCCTTGAGGTCACTGGCGTTGTATATCTGGGCATCTGAAGCTGACCCATTGCCTGAAGCATCGGTGTGCATGAACTTGTAGTCAGCATCAACCATGGCAAAGAGGATGATGCTGAAGAAGCCCTTGTAGTTGAAATAATTGGACCCTGAGTTGCTGGAGCTTTGCAGGCCACGTGCTTCCCATCTATGGCTCCAACGGTGTGGGGAAAGTTCCATCTCTGATACCACTGCTCCTCACCTTTCCTCCAGCCTTCTTCAGTGGTGGGACAATGGAGGAGCTCCTCCACGTATTCTCTGATGATGGCCTGCACCACTTCTCTGACCACTTTGCTGATGGTGTTGTGTGGCACTCTCCAGGCATACTGCATGTTTCTGTATGTGGTTCCAGAGGCCAGGTGGCGCAGAGTCAGTGCCACTTTCAGTCCAGGATCCAGGCTGGGACGGAAGTTGGTGTTTGCCTTGGTCAACCTGGGTCTCAGACGCTCCACAACTTTGGAGGCATGGCTGGTGGCATCCTCATGAAGTGCTGGAATGCACGAGGGTCTTTATTCCTCAGCTCCACCATCAGCTTGTCATAGAGTCCAAACTCCACTCTTCTCCCGATCCATCTTCGGACCCAGACAGCTCTTGGATGTCTCCTTCTTCCCCTTGCGTAGAAAAGGTGAAACAATCTGAAGAGGGCTTGGTTCTGGTGTTGAATGATGGAGGCTACCAAAAGGAGTGTGCGATGATCCATGGTGGATAACAATGGATGATGAGGAAGAGCCAGATGAAGGCTGAAGAGGTCTGCACACCAGGACTGCTGGACTGATAGTGAGATCCAGGTGATTTCCTCCCCCTTTTTATAGGAAATGTCGGTTTTCCGCTAGGTGTCCTTCCACATACTCTGGACATCCTCCAGACATCCTAAATATCCGAGATACATCCCATATGTGAAAGTTTTGTCCGTTTTAATGTTTTATATACGAGATGCATCTGCTTTCATCCTTTCTATGTCCGTGCTACTAGCGCTGTGTGGACGTTCCATGTACCTTTCGCTTCCTTCCTCTTTCCATTTTCAGCTGCAGCGGATGTGAGTTGTGCGGATGGCCAGAGGATGCCGAGAGGATACATCGGACATGTAATGGATGACAACGGACATAGAACCTTTGTTGGCCATATGTGTTACGGATGTAGATCGTACGTGGTGGAAAGTTCATCTGCTCAAAAAGTTTTGTGCAGCTCAAAACTTTTTGAGCGGATGAAATAGCAGTAGACGGATGTTTGACGGATAGAGCATATGAAAGACATACGCAGTGAGTACACAACGGATGCATCGAGTTTTCTAATGGATGGCAAGCTTTTTTGTCCATTTTACATCCTCTTTGCATCCATTGGTTCAGTGTGACATGGGCTTAATGATTTGAATCATTAGTGGTGTATTGTTGGAGCCCTGACAGAGGGGAGCCCATGACCTAGAGGTTAATACATCTGCCTAATAGGCCAGCAGCCCAGGTTCAAATCCTGGAAAGGCATGGCTAGCTGATGAGAGCTAAACAGCTTGAAATAGCTACATTAGTCTTCCATTATTTCATTGTCAGTAAATTTAAATTTAACACAAAATTGTTTTTCATGGAAGCGACAACTTGCAAAGATTCCTGGATTAGGGCTGAAATGCTCTGTCCCATTTTTGGGTAGACCAAGTTGCCCTGTGTTGTGGTTAGCCAGCAGCAGCTGTGGATTTTGGAGGGAAACAAGGACTCAGATGAGGAGCCAGGACCATTCGGGAATGGACTGCTGCTTTCAGAGATTGTGGGGGTTGGCAGCAGTGATGAGAAGGTTCCCAAGGAGCCTGTGATAAGTGCATGCAGGATTGCTCATAGGAAAGAGCAGTTACAACAGCACGGGTGACTCGGGAGTAAGGCTGCAAGGTATGCCCCCTCCCTCAAGAGGATAAAAGCCAGCTGAGAAACAAATGTTCATTGCAGAATGTAAACACATTTTTAATTGGTTTTTGTAATAATTATTTTTTATTTTTAAACAGGCACATACAAATAAAACATAAAAACATAAAACCACCTTCCAGTTATATATACATACAGTGTGTCAGTTGGTTACAAATTTTTTTGCTATCCTTTCATTGTCTTCACTTAGTTTACACAAATTCACTCATTATCAATCTAACATATTCATACATCATCAGTCATTAATTGTTCTTTTGACTAAACTATTATTCCATCATTTTGTATGAGATATTCTAAATTTTATTTGAGTATTACATTATACATTCAACCAATGGTTATATATTTTTTATTATTATATTCTGTATCATTCTATTAATCTTATATTGTAAAATTTCTTAACATATTTCAATCACTATATCTTTTTGTCTAACCATTGATAAATCCCATATCTTATAAAATTGACTATCTTCTTGTTCTCTAATTTCAAATGTCAATTTACTCATTTCAGCACAATCCATAATTTTCTTAAAAACTTCCTCCTGTGTAGATATTTTTTTACTTTTCCAATTCTTAGCAAATACAATTCTAGCTGCTGTTAAAACATTTACAATCAAGAACTTCAATTCTTTATTGTTTATTTCCATTATGATTCCCAATAAAAATATCTCTGGCTGAAAGTCCTTTTGCTGTTTTATCATTTTTTCCAACCATGTGTGGATTTTAGTTCAGTATCTTTTTGCATCCATGGATGTCCACTGTATATGGTAGTATGAACCAGGTATCTGACATTTCCAACATGTATCCGATTTGATCTTAAACATTCTTGCAATTCTCATCGGGGGTAAATGCCACCTGTAAAACATTTTATACAAATTTTCTTTATAAGCAGTTGACATTGTCATTTTATAATTTTGAGACCACAATTTTTGCCATTTATCTAAATCAATCCCATATCCAATTTTTTTCCCCAAGCAATTATTGTTTCTTTAACTTGCTCTTCCTCTTATTTAAACTCTAGCAAATGTCCAGAAAGTTTTTCAATTCCTTTTCATCAGTACCTGTTAAAATTTTATCTAAATCAGTCAATTTATCATAAAAACCTTTTGTTTCAAGATCTTCATCAAATCTAGATTATATTTGTACATATGAAAACCAATTCATCTTTATATCTTGTTCTTCCAATGCTTGCATAGATTTAAGTTCACCCTTTTCATTTAATATCTCTCCATATCTGTTTGTTCCTTTTTATAGAAAAAGCTTCAATAGTAGATAACCAAAGTGGAATTTTTAAATAATATTGCTTTTTAATCTTTTCCCAGTTTAGTAACAATGCTCCTCAAATGTAATGTCTTCTAAAATACCCCTGTTCCCTTATACCATAGGAAAGCCTGCCATCCCAACAGCAAGTCATGTCCTTCTAAAGTTAATAATTTACTGTTCCTTAACATAATCCATTCCTTCACCCACATCAAATTTGTCACCTGATAATATAACTCCCAATTGGGCAAAGCAAATCCTCCTCATATTCTTGCATCTTGTAACTGTTTAAGTTTTATTCTTGCTTTTATTCCCTGCCAAATATATTTCAACACTATTTTGTTTAAATCTTCAAAGTACTCTTTCCCTAACCTAATTGGAATTGTCTGGAATAAGTATAATATTCTAGACAATACATTCATCTTAATTGTAGTATTCTCCCAGTTAATGAAAATTGTAATATTTCCCATTTTGTCAAATCTGTCGCAATCTGTTGTTTGAGTTTAAGATAATTATCTTCCTTAAGTGTAACAAACGTTCTTTGCAAAAGGCAAAGACGTTTTGAAACAGCAGCCTCGTGGACATTCTAGTACCCCGAGTTTGGATTTGAACATTTTTGTATTGCTAATTATTTCTTGTCTCTTATCTTTTGGCAAGTCTTTTACAGTTTGACAAAGCTTGTGCTTTTCACAGCTCATTATTTTGTAAAAGCATGACAAGGTTTCTGTTCCTTTTGGATTGTGTTTGATTTGTTGGAAAAGGGCATGGGTCAAAACACCCTGAGAGACCATTCTCCCCAGAGAAACACTTAATATGCAATTCCATTTTACTAGGATTTGACCAGCTGTCTGCAAGGTGTACAAATCTTTCTATTCCCCACTATACAATCAGAGCTGAAGAAGTTTCTTGGATGAGAAGTGAAATGATTCCAAAGAAAAACCAGAAACTCCAGTTGCCTCTTGAAAAAAGCACCTTTGGGTCAGGTTTTAGTGATTGAGGAAGGTTTTTTTTTTTTTTTAAGGGAAGCTGTATAAAACTCATCTGACAGAAACCTGATGATAATGTAGAATTAGCTGGTCTGGATATGTTTCAGTCTAGTCTTCTGGGAAGATATTAGCCTGGAACTTTCTTCTTTGATAAATCCATGCTTTCTGGTAATAACCTGTTGTTTTCAATGAGTTTATAAATATTCTCTTCATTTGTGTAATTTATCTGTGATCTTCTCAAGAATGGTTTCTATAATTGACAAATTTTGTAAATTATCATTTTTTTCCCTGTGAGATGAGAGTATAAAAATAACAGACTTGATAACCAGGATGAGTAAGAAAGCTGTCAGACCTCTGACAAATTCATCCTCATTCAAATCAAAAGTCTCTGGTCGCATCTCAGAGAAAAGTAAATTGGTTTATTAGAAGTTGCCATGTAGGTGCATGGCTGGGTGCAACCAATTCTAAATTACATCATCCATTTCTCTCTTGACCCTGGTCTTTCCCCAACCCCCTGGATGTGGCTTCTCTAATGGGACACATCCATCCCCAATAGTCATCCCTCATGCTTTCCAATAACCTTCTTATGCTCCGACAACTTTGGGAGACCAGGGAGATTATCTAAGAATTCCAAGAATGCCTTCCCTTTTTCTAGCAACTAAAAAGACCAAAGGAGTATCTTTTTAGTTGACATAAGCTGTATTAAAGATATTTGCCAATGGGATCCCAACTCCCAAACAAGTAGGAGAAAGGAGACACCACCTTTAAGGTGGTTACAAACATTAAAAGTATATCACATAGAAAAAGTTACTTAATACTTCCTGTTTCTCACACATAGGATTTCTGGGGACTTCCATCACAAAAACAATGTCAGTACTGCCTAGTATTCCTGATATGAAATCTCAAGGCAAATTAAAAACCCCATTTTAGCCAAGAACATAATATTTTTAACTTTGCAGAATAACAAGTTACAAAAACATGATATACTTATATAAGTGTCCAGATAACTTTCTAAAAGGTCACATTAAGAACAAAGATGGAGTCTCTTTGTTTCTATAATTTCTTAGGTATAAAAGGAAAATGCATATATTTTTTCCATATATAACATTTCCACTACATGAATCATCAGTATTATGGACAAATTTTGCTGAACTTTTCTTTTTCATTTTTAGTGGTAAAACCTTTTTGTCCCAAACAGGACTATTTACAAATTAGACCACTGTTGTAGAAGAAAGAACAAAAATGGATAAGTTGCCTTGTTTACTGCTTTTAAAATTTCTGGATGTTCCCATTCTAGTTTCATCCCTTTCAGGAGAAGAATGAGTTTCTCAATCTTTCTATATACGAACTGTACTTGGACCAAAATGGAGATTTAGCAGCTAACCTGAAGATTGTGAGCTGGGTGTATTTCCCGAAGAAGTCTGTCATCAAAAAGAAAATGGTGACTTTTGAAAGAAAGAGAATTATTATCAACCAAGATCTTTTGTCACAACTAAAGTTGCACAACAAGGTGAGAGAAACATTTGTGTCCTTTCTCTATTTTCCAAAGGATTGTGAGCCATTTCATTGAGCTAAGTCTATGCACCATGGCTTATTGTTGAAATGGAGAAGCCAAGAGAAAAATGGTAAAAGATTTTCAAGTGCTAGGAATGATAGCTTCAGGCTGTCTTATAATTGTAAAAAAAGAAGGCAATTTTGTTGATCAGTGCCTTTGTTCATGAAATTGAATTTAAGCTGGATGAAGGCCCTTTTGGTTCCAGTAGTGGAACAAATTTATTCTTCCATGCCAGTTGTTGTTATCTTATTGAAGTTATTAAGCAAAAAGGACCTTGTCTTGGATGCCTAGTTAAGCCTTATAAATATCTCCTTCTGACAACTTGTATACATTGCCCAGATGCTGCAGCAAAAGATGCTTGACTCACTCTTTTTGAGGGACATGTTCTAATGACCTCACATCTATCTCACATCACTACAGTTCTAGAAACTGAGCAGTCGCTTTAACTCTTATTTGAAGAACATGTCAGCATATCTGCCTGGTTAGTGCTAATGTTTTTTTTTTAAAATTTCTGTTTTTCTGTTTAGTCTCTTCCTCAGTCAAAATGTGTGGAAAAATGTCAACCTGGATTTGTCAAGCAAGCTCGAGAAGGAGAGCCAGTTTGCTGCTATGACTGCATTCCTTGTCCAGAGGGGACCATCTCCATTCAAGAAGGTGCTCAGGCTGAAGATAATCGAAGGGCTTGTAGAAGTGTATTCATCCAGAGTGTTTGTATGGAACTGCAAATTAAAAAACAGTTTGAAGCTCAGCTGCTTTCTTCTTAATTTTCATCCTTCTCAATTTATGATCGAAAGGAAAGAATAGTAAAAAAAATTCTCAAAGGAGAAGCTGGATAAAAACAGAAGTGTGAAATATTGAACAAACTTTATTACACCCAGAGCCAATATCTCTTCTCCTTTTCATTTTTGAATGTGATCTTCCATGTCTATATCTCTCGGAACATTCTTTGAAACTCAAGGCATTATTTTAGGTCCACCTAATGTAAGGCTCATTTTGATGCATTCTCCATAGGCTTCCCCTTGAGGGTCAGTGTTGCTGTTCCACAATGACTTGGACAGTTATGACTGCACCTCATTTGACACATTTCACCATTGCTGCCAGCAGGCATTTCTGGTTACTTGCAGAAGTTTTCTTTTTGAGTTAACTAGGTTTTATAAGATAAAACGTCCTTGGGATCCAGTATATTAACAAGTGTCATCTGGCAGAACCCAGGATATTTGCCTAGAAAAGTTAACTGTTTCATTTTCTCACTTCTAATAATGTAGCTTCCTATCAAGTATCTTCACTTTACAGAGGAAATTATTCATTTCTGAGAAAATCCCCCAATTTGATACACCTTAGCAATTAGATACAGCTAATAGATGATAGATAGAGAGATAGAAAGATAGATAGATAGATAGATGATAGATAATTATTGATACATGATGGTGGATAAATAGATAGATAGATAGATAGATAGATAGATAGATAGATAGATGTGTGTGTGTGTGTGAGAGAGATGACAAACAGACATAGAAATAGAAAATTATATTCTTCAAAACTTTTTGGGGTCAACTCTTAACAAATGCTTCTCTGAAAATGCTTGTGGTATCAACTGTTGTTGCAAAAAGTATTTCTTGGAATGTAAAAGGACAGAAGATGAAAGAAATATTGCTTTGTTCTTTTCTCAGATGTGGAACAATGCATGAAATGTCCTGATGATAAGTATCCAAATGAAGACCGAGTTCAATGTATCCCCAAAGCTGTATCCTTCCTTTTGTATGAAGAATATCTGGGCATCATCCTGGTCTCCTTTGCCCTATTCTTGTTCCTAATTTCAGGTTTTGTCTTAGTTATATTCTTTCAATACCTAGAAACTCCCATTGTCAAAGCTAACAATCGTGACCTCTCTTTTATCCTCCTGGTCTCCCTCTCGCTTTGCTTCTTGTCTCCTTTTCTCTTCATTGGTCAACCAAGGAAAGTCACCTGCCTTTTGCAACAGATAGTTTTCAGCATCACTTTCTCAGTTGCCATTTCTTCTCTCTTGGCCAAGACAATCACAGTGGTGCTGGCTTTCCTGGCCACAAAACCAGGAAACCGAGTGAAGAGATGGTTGGGGAAGAGCTTAGCCAATTCTATCATCCTTTCTTGTTCTGCTGTCCAAATTATCCTCTGCTCCATCTGGCTTGGAGCTTCTCCCCCATTCCCTGAATTTGACTTTCACTCTCAACCTGGAATGGTCATCTTGCAATGCAATGAAGGTTCCATTGTTATGTTCTACATCACCCTCAGCTACCTGGGCTTCCTGGCCACCACCTGTTACATTGTGGCTTTCCTGGCCAGAAACCTGCCTGGGGCTTTTAATGAAGTCAAACTTATAATCTTCAGCATGCTGGTCTTCTGCAGTGTCTGGGTAACATTTGTGCCCACCTACTTGACCACCAAAGGGAAATATATGGTGGCTGTGCAGATCTTCTCCATCTTGGCCTCCAGTGCTGGGCTGCTGGGCTGCATCTTCATCCCCAAATGCTACATAATCATTTTGAGGCCAGAGCTGAATATGAAGGAGCAGCTTACAATCAGAAGAAATGAAGAAATGTGAGACAAAGGAATTTTAAGTCTCAGCATTTTCCAACAAGCCACATTTATAAAATGCTCCAAGCTGCTCTCCATACCTAAGCAGGCCAATAATTTTGGTTGAAATGATTAAAAGGCTGGTGCAAGATTCTGTTCCACATTCTTATCTAGTAGAATTCCTTGATGCTCACTCAGCTCTTTTGAATTCTTAAAATGGCAAATCTTTCCTGGACCTTTAGCCTACCTGATATCAGGTATTTTAAACAGGATATTTGTGCAATGGGAATCTTGTGCTGATGTCAAAAATATGTTGGTGGTGCCTGAAAATTTCCATTATTTTAGTTGTATCATCATTCATCTGCAGTTGGTGTGCTTTACAATATTGGACTCAAGATCATATAAGGAGTAGTATAATCTGGATTCAACAATTAGTCAACTAAGTTATTATAAATAAGTTAAACAAGAAAGCAGATAATATAGACAATAATAAGATTTTTAGAAAAGGATTTATACAGAATGGAATGATTGACTGTCCCATTGATGTCATAGAGAAATGAAATTGCCCCAAAATGCTCAATCAGAAGCTGTGGTAATTTGTACATCAGCATATTCTGTTTTGACAGTCCAAAGAATCCAAACCAAAGAGTCCAAAGATTGTCATTGGGAAATGAAGATAGGCCCTGGTCTTATCTATGAGACTTATTTTTCCTCCTTCACTGTATTATCACTTTTTATCTTTCTTGTATCCAAGAGGTTCCCAGCCATCCTCAAACCCTTCTTGGAGCTATCAAAAGAATCTACATTTGGTCTTGACTGAATGTCTATGCAAATTCTCAATCATCCAGGTCATAGTTATCCCAAAGGTGCTTTTTCAAGAGACAACTGGACATTCTTGTCTTTCTTTGAAGATGTTTCACTTCTCATCCAGCAAGCTTCTTCAGCTCTGACTGGATGGTGGGGAATGGAAGGATTTATAATTGCAGACAGCTGGTCATTTGCATTCTTTTAGAGAGTCATTGAGGCCACCTGGATATTTTTCTGTGTCATTAGGGTCACCTGAGAAGTACAAATGGGTGTGGCGTCTTCTTGGAACTGTTGAAATAATTTATTCAAACAAGAAAACCCAGTTGCCTCTTGAAAAAGTACCTTTGGGATAACGATGACATGGATGGCTGAGAATCTCCGTAGACACCTTCTTGGAACTAGTCAAATACTCATGTCCTGGTCCACATCATACAGTTAATGAGGTAGTTTTGGGGACAAGATGCTTTCAATCTCCTCCTGGGGGTGAGTCTATCATCTTTCTGTGCAATCTTCTCCAGCCTTCTCATGAAAATTGATGTTTGAATAGGAAAAGGGAAATGCTGTACTTCAACAAATATTTAATAAATTTTAGAAGTGGAAAGGGTATGAGTGCCATTAAATGTTGTTCTTCCAAAGCAGAGCTGAACTGCAAAAGACTGAAAAGATGATGTTAACAATATGGTCCAGATTGATCTAACAAAATGAAATTCAATGTAGAGAAAAGTAAAGTCCAACACTTAGGAAAGAAAAGCCAAAAGTACACATATAGGCTGGGTGAAACCAGGCTTAATAGCAGTAACTGTGAGAGGGATCTGGAATACTTAGTGGACAACCAGTTAATATGAGCCAGCAGTGTGCAGCAGCAGCCAAAAAGGAGATAATTGACAGAGAGATACAATCAAGATCAAGTGAGGTACTAATACCAATCTATAAAGCATTAGTAAGACCACACCTAGAGTACTGGTCACCACACCATGAAAAAGATGTTGAGACTCAAGAAAAAGTACAGAGAATAGCAACCAGGTTGATTAGGGTACTGGAGGCTAAAACATATGATAAATGGTTACAGGAACTGGGCTTGGCTTATCTAGCAAAGAGAAGGACCAGGGGAGATATGATAGCATTCTTCCAATTTTGAGGGGCTGCCACAGGGAGTAAGGGGTCAATCTATTTTCTAAAGCACCTGTAGGCCAGACAAGGAATAATGGATGGAAACTGAAGGAGAGATTTAACCTGGAAATAAGGAGAAACTTTCTGACAGTGAGAACAATCAATGGAACAGCTTGCCCTTGGAAATTGTGGGAGCGCCATCACTTGAGACTTTTAAGAAGAGATTGGACTGCCATTTGTCAGAAATGGTGTATGGTCTCCTGCTTGGATGGGGGGTTAGACTAGATGACCGACAAGGACCCTTCCAACTCTGATTTTCTGTTATTTGAAAGAGTGTGAGCTGATTTATTATAGAGCAACAAGAAAAGCAAAATTATTATAAAATGAGAGTTGCTACGAAGAAGCAACTTGGGCACAGGAAGTATGTTCTTCACAATTTTAACTATATTTTAACCTCTGACTGAAGTTACAGTGCAACTCTGTTTTTTCCTTTAATCTATCCTGTCCAATTGCTAAAACATAAATCATGAGTTCATATTTTTTTTGGGGGGGGGCTTTTTATGCAAAAAGTCAATAAGGATGTTCCAGTAATCAATAAATGTAGATATCGCCCTTTCTCCAGTTTGCCCATCTCAACAACTCCTGTCAATTGCTCCATAATAGCTAGTGCTGAATGTTTCCAACTTTGTAGTAATCTCACCACAATAATCATGTACTGAAATATATTGAAATAATCATCATCTGGATTTTTCTAACTTTTCATCCCTCAATACTCAAATAAAGTATTCTGGCTTCAATTGAATATTTATCATTCATGTTCTATGCATTAATTTATGTATTTCAATCCAAATATGTACATTTATTTACATAACAGATAACAGATAATCAGAGACAGAAGGAATATTGTAGTCATCTTGTCCAACTCTGTGCCCAAGCAGGAGACCCTGTACCATTTCTGATAAATCACACTTCAATCTCTTCCTGAAAGTCTCAAGTTATGGCACTCCCTCAAGCTGTTCCATTGATTGATTGTTCTCACTGTCGGAACATTTCTCCTTATTTCCAGGTTAAATCTCTCTTTGTTCAGTTTCCATCCATTATGCCTTGTCTGGCCTACAGGCGCTTTAGAAAATATATTGAGACCTTCCTTTCTGTGGCAGTCCCTCAGATATTGGAAGACTGCTATCATGTCTCCCCTGGTCCTTCTCTTCCCTAAACTAACCAAGCCCAGTTTCTGTAACTGTCCATCAAGCATAATAAAATCTCTCTTTGTGTTCCGTACATCTCCAATTCTTCAAAGCTCTACAATAAAATGCCCATAATGTAATCTCTGGAAGTCTGTTTTAGTTGAGTTTAATTTATCCCTTGCATGATTCCTGAGACATTGAGAGGTTTAGTTGCTGAAATGGAGTTCAAACATTAGTATCCCTCTCCCTCCCTCCCTCTTGTAGGCATTGTTTAGTAGGGTAGACAGTCATTGTAATCTACTAACAGCAAAAGCCAAAGAGCTGGCATATCTTTATCAGGTCTGTAAACTCAATAATTATTCCATGGACTTCATCCCAAGGTGTACTACACCCAGGATCCAGCAACCCATTAAAGGTGCCAGTGGAACAACTACGTGGAGGGTGCTCCCATATATACGGGGAGTATCTGAAGCTGCTGCATGCATTATCCTGGGGTATGGACTCAAGGTTGCATACAAACTGGATCAAACTCTAAGAAATAGAGTGATGCGCCCAAATGAAGCACTGCCCAGGGAAGAGGCATCTTTGGTGGTTTATCTCATAAACTGTAGTGATTGTGCAAGCAATTATGTAGGGGAAACAGCCAAGTGGCTACAGACAAGGGTACACAAACACGAACTGACTATCCAGTGCAAAGAGCAGTGCTCTCGGATCTGGCACATGTGAAATAACATAATCACACATTCAGTTTTCAAGAAGCTGAAGTTGTTGCCCATGATATAACTAAGGGAGGGCGCCTTTTAAAAGAAGCCTGGTTTTCTAACAGCAATTCTGTCAATAGGCATATTGAACTACCACCGGCCTACGAAGCACTGAAACACCAGGAAGCAGGAACCCTGCAGGAGAAGCAGAGACCACTTCCCATTGGGGAGCAGGGACCAATGGCACCCCCATCCCTGGGCATGTGGACTCATCCTATGAAGGCACAGCCAGGCCTGTCCAAATACAAGCTATAGCAGATAGAAGTAATGAAGAATGAGCCAGGCCAACTACAAGGTCACGAGCAAAGCAACAAATTGCAATAGCTGGCATGTTATTTTCACCTTCTTGAGATAAGCATTCCAGGCTAGGTCAGGCAAGTTTTTCATTCATTTTCAAAATTTTAAGGGTCACTTGCCTTTGGTGGTGGTGGATGGTTTCCTCCCTGCTGGGGTTAGATTGGTTTCCTGCTCTTGGCCTTCATATAGGAGGAATTCACTCTGTCATCAATTTAGAAGTGGGTGCCCTGTTTAATGACTATGCTGATGTATTCAGCGAAGGCCTAGGATGTTCCATGGGAACCCCAATATCCTTTAATTTGGACCATCCAACAGTTCCAATCCATTTAAAACCTCAAAAAGTGCCTTTTGCAACCCGGCCTAAGCTGGACAAGGAACTGGATAAACTAATTAACCAGGGGATTTTGGAACCTGTGAACTTTGTGAAATGGGAAACACCGATAGTGACACACCTAAAAAAAGATGGCAGTTTGAGAATTTGCGCAGACTATAAATGTTCGATAAATAGAAATTTGCATATCAGCGCATATCTAGTCCCAGTTTTCCATCACCTACTTCAGGAACCATTTTCACGAAACGTGACAAGTCCCAAGCATATCAACAGCTTCCTGTTGATGACTTAGCCACTGAACTACAGACTATTGTGACTCATAGGGGTGCCTTCAGGTGTAGGCGTCTCCAGTTTGGAGTCAGTGTGGCCCCAATAATTTTTCAGTCATTAATGAAGAGACTGTTACGAGGATTACCTGGTGTAATGACTGATTTCAATGACATATTAATTTCTGCCTCTGAAAAACTTCAATTAATATAAAGAGTTTGATGTGTCCTTGAGTGTTTCAGAAAAGCAGGCCTCAAATTGAAGAAAGAAAAGTGTGCTATTGCCACTCTGCAGGTTGAATTTCTGGGCTCCAAAGTTGATGCTCCTTGCATTCATCCAATTGAATCCAAAGTGCGCGCTATCCATGACGCACCCACACCTTCTAATAAGACTGAACTGCAGTCTTTCTTGGGACTCCTTAACTTTTATGCCTCCTTTTTGCTCCACAAGGCTTCTGTTGCAGAACCTCTGCATAGACTTTTGGACAAACACTCCTCTTGGCATTGGGGACCTAAGGAAGCCTATGCTTTTAAAGCAGTCAAATATTTACTTACATCTGATGCTGTCCTAATTCAATTCAACAACAATTAGCCTTTAGTCTTAGCCGCAGACACCTCACCCTTTGGCATAGGAGCCGTTTTAAGTCACAGGCTACCCAATGGGTCCAAAGAACCCATTGCCTTTTTCTCCAGAACGTTATCTTCTGCAGAACACAACGAGAGTCAAATTGACAAGGAGGCTTTAGCTGCATTGCTTCAGTTAAAAGTTTCATTAGTTTCTCTATGTCCACCACTTCGAACTAATAACAGATCACAAGCTCCTTGTGGGCCTGCTATCAGGCAAAAGACAAACACCTCAGATTTTATCTCCAAGAATGACCAGGTGGGCATTATTTCTGGCTGCTTATTCTTATACACTGACACATTGAGCCTGCAAATATCTCAGCCATGCAGATTTCCTCAGTCGCTGTCCCCTGCCAACACCTGTGGAGGATCCTGCACCAACCAATGCTGTGTTCCTGATCAAAGACCTCAAACTTATGATCACCACTACCAACATCACTGCCCACTCTGCCAGAGACAAGGTATCCCAAGTCCTTGACTGTGTGGGAAGGGGGTGGCCTAAAGCCCCTCTTTCACCTGAATTCTTGCCTTTTAAAATTCACCAGCAAGAATTGTCTTTGTTGAAAGACTCCTACTATGGGGAACCAGGGTGGTTATTCTGCCTCAGTTACAGAGGTCAGGTTTGACAGTGCTTCACGAGGGTCACCCTGGCATTGTCAGGATGAAGGGTTTAGCTCACAGTTATGTGTGGTGGCCTGGCATGGATGCCCAGATCACTTGCTAGGTAAACGCTTGCCAGCTATGCTAGGTCACCAAACCATCTCCACCAGCGGCCATCCCAGGAAGATGGGAAGATTCAGGATCCCCATAGTCCAGGCTACACATTGATTTGGCTGGCCTTTTTCATGGGTGAACATTTTTAGTAATAGTTGACTATTTCTCTAAGTGGGTAAAGCTAGCCTTAATGCCCACTATGACTTCCGAAGTTGTAGCAAAAGCCCTGCTGTGAATCTTCACTACCCATGGTCTTCCAGACACCATTGTGTCAGACAATGGGCCCCAGTTCACTTTCTATGAGTTTGGTGTATTCCTGTCTAACCTTGGGATCAGGCATACCCTAAAAGACCCTTTTCACCCAGCTAGTAATGTCCTGGCTGAGGGAGCTGTCAGATCTACCAAGGAGCCTTGGAAAGGCTTGGGCCTGCTGACTGGCACTCCAGACTTGCTAAATATCTTCTGAATCAGCACACGACCCCTGTATTTCTACAAACAGGGCCCTCATGAGCTCGTAATGGGTCAATGTTTGAAAACCACCTTGGACAAACTCCATCCAAATTATGCTCCAGCCATGCCTTTAGGTTAATAGCCAGGTTAGGATGTTCATTGAAAATGAGCAGTTATTTGCCAGGAACTAAGTGGGCCACCCCTTATGGCTACCAGGTTGAATTGTGGCAGTAACTGGCCCTAAGTCCTACAAGGTCCAGTTATAAGTTGGTTGCATTTGGTGGCAACATGTGGATCAATTAAGGGGGCGTTGGAGTGCTTCTACAGGCGGCCCTCCAGATGACTGCACTATGATCAGACCACACATATCTGAAGCAAGCTAACATGATCCCGACAACAATGCCAGCCTACCCGGGAGAAGGCGGAGCCTCGTCTCGGTGCTACAGCTGCGATCTCGGGGCTCTGAGATCGCAGCTGATATTTTCACCCCTGGTCGGTCCTAACGGACCTAAACTGTCCCGTAGAGACGGGGATTGTGAAGGGCACAGTCCCAGGATCCCAGAGATATCGCAAAATCTCTGGTTTGATCCGGGAGAAGCCCTTTTGCTGGCGGTGGAAAGGCAGCCTCCAAAGCTGCTGAAGTCGGGACAGCTCCGAAAAGAAAGAGGCTGGAGAGAGGGTGTGTCGGCTGGGTGAGAAACTTCTTTTGTATTGCAAATTGGCTGAGACCTGAAAGGATATCCTGAACAAAGAAGAAACCTTTATTTTTCTTTGACTGGAATCTGCTTGAGTGGCGTTTTTCAAAGTGATGTCAAATTGAGGCTTGGATTCTTTCCTTACTATTTTTTTCTCTGAGGAATTTAATGTGATTTTGTAGCTAACCAGATTGAATTTTTTCTTATATATATTTTTATGCTTCTTTTAATTTTTTAATTTTCTTTAGGATAGAGGCCCCCTTTGTTTTTGTTTTTTTTCCCTCTGAGTTTTGTATACATTACTTTTCTTTCTGGCTGAGGGGGAAAAAAAGTATTAAGAGACTGTGCAACACTGCCAACTAGAGGCTTGAAAATACTTTATTTGAACTGGGGAGAAATGTATAAACACTCCTTCTCAAGGACATTTTAATGTGATAAGATGGAGGGAGAACACAGAAAAATATTATTACAGGTGTTTTCCTGGACTCTTATCAATGTTTCAACACTTGAGGCTTGGCTTTGAAGCTGCTGGAGAAGAGAGTCATAATAAGAGCCTTGGATAAATAAACAAAGTGCAGTGTGCAGTCCATATATATATCACTATTCACTCAAGTCCCAATAAAAGAAACTCTTGAAATCATCAAAAATAAATACCAACCAGCTAAAGATCTCATGGAACTAACAGAATACTGCCTAACCAACACATATTTCATAGACAAAGGACAAAGATACAAGCAAATTGAAGGAGCCCCTATGGGATCACCACTGTCACC
>BLBF01000154.1:647957-670942 GCA_015471245.1 Laticauda colubrina | reverse complement strand
GAAAATATCAGCTGCGATCTCAGAGCCCCGAGATCGCAGCTGTAGCACCGAGACGAAGCTCCGTCTTCTCCCGCTTTTTCTCATTATGATGATGTTTATAACACGAACCTTTTTATCTTAGTTTACCTTTTGATAATATAGACTGTTCTGCTACATTTTTAAAGTTCAAGTGGTCAACAAGATTCTAGGGCTTCTGCAAAATCTCACACTTGGCTACAATATCCATGACAACTATTTGAACACACTTTTGACTTCAGATGCCTTGATGGACATGCTCTCAAGTGGAGAAGCCAACATTCCCAATTACAGCTCTGGAAGGAAGGATGACATTTTGGCTCTTGTTGATGCAGCTACTTATGACATTTCCATCCAAATGTCAACATCAGGAGACACCTACAAAGTCCCTCAGGTTTGTATGTCTACTTTCCTTTTGGTATACTGAATGGAATAGTGGGTCAGTATGTGATAGATCCGTTTGGATTTGAAGAACTGATTTCCATCATGGCCATCATGTGTATCATGATTAGGGATTGGGATCTATAATGTTTAGGAGGTAAGGATCAAAGCAGTGATATCCTCTCATGACATTATCATCATTGATTATGGTTCTTATGCTGCACATTTGGTTATGCAAGGATATGTTCTCTATTCAATTGAAGGGTCTTCTGTGGAAAAGGAAGGTGCTGCAGAGATGGGACATAATCTTTTGTACACAGTCTTAGCAAAGTTAATATAATCCAAATGTATTATATATTTGATTTGATATGTCAATTGCTTACAAGATAATAGGTATCAGTATAAACATGAGTAAGAATACAGGAAGTAGGTATGAATAAATGGGGACAATAGGACAGGGATGATAGGCATGAATGTGCCCTTATGAACGCCCCTTACAGACCTCTTTGGAAATGGGGTGAGGTCAATAGTGGATAGTTTTAGGTTAAAGGATTGGGGAATTAGAGAATGTTATAACAGAGTCAGGTAGTGCATTCCAGGCATTGACACTCTGAAGTTGCTGAAGTTGTACTTTCTGCAATCAAATTTGGAGTGGTTAACATTGAGTTTAATCTGTTGTGTGCTCTTGTATTGTTGTGGTTGAAGCTGAAGTAGTCATTGACTTGTAGGACATTGTAGCAGATAATTTTGTGTACTATGCTTAAGTCCAACCATAGCCAGCGTAGTTCAAGATTGTCCAAGTCCAAATTTCAAGCCTGGTGATATAGGGTATTCTGTTGCGAGCAGAGGAGTGAAGTCCTCTTCTCATGAAATACTTCTGGACTCGCTCAATTGTATTAATGTCCAATATACCATGTGGATTCCAGACAGATGAGCTGTATTCAAGTATTGGTCTAGCAAAGGTTTTTTATGCCCTGAGTTAGCAATTCTATATTTCCAGAGAAGCTTTGTAAGATTAGATTTCCAACTCCTTTTTGCCAATGCTGTTACAGTGAGCTCTGATGCTTAAGTCATTAGATATGAATGCTCAGAGGTCCTTGACAGAGTGAAGGTCCTCAACAAGGTCATATCCACCTAATATGTATTTGGTGTACTGATTTTTTTTTTACCAATGTGTAGAACAGAGCATTTGTTGGTCAAGATTTGGATTTGCTAATTGTTTGACCATTCAGACATAGAATCAAGGTTACTTTGAAGAACAGTAGCATTGTTGGTGAGGTTGAATAGTTTGACATTATCCGTGAAGAGGATGCAGTTGCTTATAAGGTGATCACAAAGGTTGTTTATATAGAGTATAAAGAATGGTGTCTTGGGGCACACCGCTGTTAACTGGAGCAGGGTTTTATTTTGCGCTGCCTATTTTTATAATTTGTTGCCTGTTTGACAGGAATGCAGTAATCCAGTTATGAAGGGATCCAGAAATGCTGTAAGAATTTAGTTTTAACAGTAGTTTGTCATGTACCACTGAATCAAAAGCTTTGGAGAAGCCTATGTAAATTGAGTCTATTGCTTTACCCTGCTCAAGTAGAGTGACAACTCTTCATACAATGTGTGTACAAAATGTTTTTTGAGTTAAGGCATGTAGTAGTCCATATATTTTTGCAGTATAGGAGTTGTAGATTGTCGGACAATTTTTTCTTGAAACCAAGTTGTTTTTTGGAGAATAGGTTGTTTGACTCTAAATGGAGGGTGATGAATTGGTTAATGATTGATTGCATGACTTTGCATGTGACAAAACACAGTGAGATTAGTCTGTAATTTTGAACAAGGCTGAGGTCACCTTTTTTGAAGATAGGGTGACTGTTGCTCAGGACCATAGGTTCGGTAAAGCCCCTGTCACACTGCACCAACGGATGCAAAGAGGATGTAAAACGGACAAAAAAGCTTGCCATCCATTGCAAAACGCGATGTACTCACTGCCTCCGTTTTGCTTCCTCTCTAACCATCCAGAATCCGTCGATTGACGTTTCATCTGCTCAGAAAGTTTTGGGCTGCCCAAAACTTTTGATTGGAAAATGTATCCAATTCGTCCGTTCTGCATCCGCTACGCATCCACAACGCATCCATTCTGCAACTGTTACGCATCCACTATATCCGCTAGG
Organism: Laticauda colubrina; assembly: GCA_015471245.1. Lineage (NCBI taxonomy): Eukaryota > Metazoa > Chordata > Lepidosauria > Squamata > Elapidae > Laticauda > Laticauda colubrina. Next base: position 668,384 of record BLBF01000154.1, on the reverse strand, counting down.
CATCCGCTGCGCATCCGCACAACTCGCATCCGCTCGGATGCAGGGAGGAAGCGGAACGGACACAGAACAGATGGAGAATGGATGCCAAGCGGAAACAAATGTTTAAAATGGAAAAAACGTTCGCAGAGGGGACCTATCTCGGATATTAAGGATGTCTACAGGATGCCTAGAGGATGCATAGAGGATGCCTAGAGGATGCCTAGAGGATGCCTAGAGGATGCCTAGAGGATGCAAAGGGACACCTATACTGCCTATAAAAAGGGGGAGAACCTCATCTGCATCTCACTTTCAGACCAGCAGCCCAGCTGTGCAGACCTCTGCAGCCTTCATCTGACTCTTGCTCTTCCACAGCATCCAGTCATGTCAACCGTGGATCGTAACACAGTCCTTTTGGCAGCCACCATCCTTCTGCAACAGTGCGAAGCCATCTACAGGCTCTGTGAACTCTACTACGGGAAGAAAAGGAAGCGGCCAAGAAGCGTCTGGGTACGAAGATGGATCAGGAGAAGAGCAGAGTACGGGCTGTACAACAAGCTGATGGTGGAGCTCAGGAACAAAGACACTCATGCATTCCAGAACTTCATGAGGATGCCTCCAGCCATGTTTGATGAAGATGTGCAGCACCTGACACCCAGGTTGACCAAGGCAAACACTAACTTCCGGCCCAGCCTGGAACCTGGGCTCAAGGTGGCACTCACTCTGCGCCACTTGGCCTCAGGGACCACCTCCAGGAGCATGCAGTACGGCTGGAGGGTGCCACCCAACACCATCAGCATTGTAGTCAGAGAAGTGGTGCAGGCCATCATCAAAGAATACCTGCAGGAGCTCCTCCAGTGCCCCTCCACTGATGAAGGATGGAAGAAAGTTGCAGAGCAGTGGTACCAGAGATAGAACTTCCCACACACCGTTGGAGCCATCGATGGGAAGCACGTGGCCTGCAAAGCACCACCCAAGTCGGGCTCCACTTATTTCAACTACAAGGGCTTCTTCAGCATCGTTCTCTTTGCCATGGTTGATGCTGACTACAAGTTCATGTACATCAATGCTTCAGGCAGCGGCTCATGTTCAGATGGCCAGGTATACAACGCCAGTGACCTCAAGGAGGGGCTGGAACTCAACCACATCATGGGCTTTCCAGATCCAGACCCCCTGCCCAACGACACGCAAGATGTGCCCTACTTCATCGTGGGGGATGACGCCTTCTCCCTCAGAACCTACCTCATGAAGCCTTACACTTCCAGATACCTCACCCGTGAAGAGAGGATCTTCAACTACAGGCTGTCCAGGGCAAGGCGGGTGGTGGAGAATGCCTTTGGCATCCTGGCCAACAGGTTCCAGGTACTTCTCACCACCATGCAGCATCGCCCAGAGACTGTGAAGAACATAATGGAAGCTTGCTGCATCCTGCACAATCTCATGCGCACCCGCTACCCAGTCTTGCAGAACAGGCTCGTGAACCTCCAACAAGGCAATGGGGACATGGAGCCTGGGGAATGGAGGCAAGGGTGAAACCTGATAGACACTCAAGATGTGCAAGGCCCCAACAGAGCCTCACATGAAGGGTAGAAGCCGCGCAACCTCCTGAGACACTGGTGCAACTCCCCAGCTGGAGCAGTGCAGTGGCAAGACAGGATGATAGATGATTAATGGATGCTTCCTTCAGCCTGTCTCATCACATGGATGAGATTGGGCCATGTATGTTGGGTGGGCCTACAATGAAGAGGGCATTTAATAAAGAGTTGTGTTTACGTTGACATGTGTGGATGATTATTACATTATTATTGATAATAAAGGGCCATAGGTGTGGCACCAGGGAGGGTGGACCATACAGTCCCACTATGCTTGCACTGGAGGCTTTTCTATCCCACTGCTATCCTTACCCATCCCACAGCTATTACCCATACCACAGGTATCCCTGCCTATCCCACAGCTATTACCCATCCCACAGGTATCTCTGCCCATCCCACTGCTATCTTAACCCATCCCACAAGCATGCAAAGGCTTAAACCATTTCTAAAAGTTTCCACCAAGACTTTATTAAAAAAAAGAAATGAAGCAAGTGTGTGAATCAAAGATAAACTTTATTGAACAACAAGCTGTAAAACAAAAATGACCCAAGTCAAGTGTCCAAATAAACTCTACAGGTAGCCAGCTACCCAGTCTCTGGCACTCTTATTGGTCACTCGGAGGTGTGCCCAGTCTCAGGGGTGAAGGGTCCAGGTGCTGTGGAGGTGGGTGGTGCTGGAGTGCTGGTTTGAAGCACCACTGGGGTGCCTGGCCCTGAGAGGACAACAGGTGATGGTGTGTTGAGAAAGCTCTCAGACAGCTGGCTCAGACCCGCGATGCTGAGAGGTCCTTCCTCCACGCCATGGGGTGTCAGCCCCAGTACTGATGACAGATGTACTGAGGCCGGGCTTGGCTGTGGGGTGGAGGAAGGAGTAGTATAGTGGGGCTGTCTGGTCTGCAGCTGGGTGAGGACTGGCGTGGGTGGCATCGGTGGTGTGGGTGGCATTGCTGTCGTCGGTGGCATCATTGGCATGGGTGGCATCGGTGGCATCAGTGGAACCGGTGGCAACAGTGTCGCCCGATGACTTTGTGCCTGGGCTGGGAAGGGCTGCTGCCTGTGCTGCTGGACCTCCTGGTAGCCATAACCCTGGTAGGTGAGGGGCTGTGGAAAGCCTTGGTATGGACATCACCTGGGGTGGAGGAGCAAACCTGGACTGGGTGGGAGCAGGTTCCTGGACTGGGTGGGAGCAGGTCTGGAGGGTTGTGAAGCAGCTCCATGATCCGTTCCTTCACCACCTATTACTGGGGTTCCTCCATGTTCTTGAGGGTCTGGTTGACATAGGTGAGGAAGGGCTTGCGGTTGGAGGATGAGGAGTCAGCGCTGACCAGCTGAGAGAGAAGATCTATACTGGTGCGGATGGTGTCCCTGTTCTCCAGCAGGACAGTGTGGCTCTGCCCCTCTTGCTGTCTGGCTCTCTGCCTTTCTGTGGAGGCGGAGCTGGGGGGGTGGATGCGGCTACGACTGTGGTGGACTCAATGTCTCCTCTCTCCCACCGCACCAGGGAGTCCTCCACGCGCTCGACCACGGTGACAACAGCTGTCCACGGGTTCTCCGCTGTGGCACGCTCCACAGAAACCTGCCTGGAGACAGTGACTGATCTGGGCTGGAAGAGGACTAGCTCTCAGCAGGCTGTCCGAGAGAGAGGGTCGTGAGAGGGTCGTGAGAGGGGCTGCTGGTGCTCCTCGGTGGCGGATCTCACCCTCCAGGAAGCTGCACCTGGCCATGACGTAGGTCTCTCTGTCCGTCAGCTTTATTTTTCTCTGTCCGTCAGCCATATTTCTTCAGGTGCAGCTTCCCGTACCAGGTGTGCATATGTTTCCACCAGCTGAGGAGCACCTCCGAAGTGTAACCCATACTCTTCGCCCTCTCTCTCCAAGCAGCCTGCTTCCGCTTGGTGTCCCTGTACAGCCGGTGTCCCTTCCACCACAGATAGTCATTCTCTCTCAGCCACTCCAGCACCTCATCCTCGTGTTCCTCCTCAATGAAGTATTGCCTCCTCTCCCGTCCCCACATATGCCTCTTCCTCCCTTTGGCAGGACCAGATGGGCCCTCATCAGAGGGGCTCCCAGGTGGTAGGGGCTGCTCCTCCACACCAGCAGCAGCAGCAGCACCAGCAGGTTCATCATCATCATCATCATCATCATCATCATCATCATCATCACCAGCAGGATCATAATCATCAACATCATCATCATCATCAGCAGCAGCAGCAGCAGGTTCATCATCATTATCATCAGCAGCATCATCAGCATCAGCAGGATCAGCAGGACCAGGATCAGCAGCAGCAGAGTAATCACCAGGAGCCCCAGCAGCACCAGCAACCCCAGCAGCACCAGCAGCACCAGCAGCACCAGCAGGACCAGGAGCACGAGCAGGACCAGGAGCATGAGCAGGACGAACAGGACGAGCAAGACCAGGAGCATGAGCAGTACGAGCACTACGAGCAAGTCCAGGAGCACGAGCAGGACGAGCAAGTCCAGGAGCACGAGCAGGACGAGCAGGACCAGCAGCAGCTTCAGCAGAATACGCAGCAGAAGCACCACTGCCAGGAGCAGCTTCAGCAGAAGCTCCAGCACCAGAAGAGCGAGCCCCAGCAGCAGAAGCCCCAGCAGAAGCAGAGTCAGGGACAGGGGGCGGGAGGGTGGCCCTGTCCCTCTTGGCAGAGATGGCGGCAGGTTGCTGAGACTTTCGCTTCTTTCCCATGGTTGTTGGGTTGCTGGCTGGCAGGGAGGCTGGCAGGGAGGCTGGCAGGCACCAAGGCTGGCAGGAAGGCTGGCACAAAGCCTGGTAGGAAGGCAGGCAGGCAGGCAGGCAGCAAGGCTGGCAAGCAGGCACCAAGGCTGGCAGGCAGACTGGCTGGCAGGGAGGCTGGAAGGCAGGCTGGCAGCAAGGCTGGCAAGCAGGCAGACAGCAAGGCTGGCAGGGAGGCTGGCCAGGAGGCTTGGAGGCAGGCTGGCAGGAAGGCTGGCAGGAAGGCTGGCAGCAAGGCTTGCAGGCAGGCATGCAGGCAGGGCAGGCAAGGACTCGATGTATCCTGCAGCAGGTCTTTCCTCCGAATGCTGGCCACGTGCGAGCTGCCTCCCTTTATATCCGGGGGGCTTGCGCAATGCATCCCCGCTGCATGCGTAATTAACGCTCGGCATCTGCTAGGCTTCCGCTGTGCATCTGCTAGGCTTCCGCTCTGCATCCACTTCATCCTCTGTGCATCCGCTGTGCATCCGCTTCATCCGTTCCGTGTCCACTTTGCTGAGACCCCCCGGAAGCCTAGCGGATGTGCCATCCGCTCCCATCCGCTTCCATCCGCTAGGCTTCCGTTCCGCATCTGCTTTCCATCCACCCTGCGTCCTCCCTGCGTCCGTGTTATCCGCTCCGGTTATGCAAATTTTTGCCCCTTTTGAGAGCGGATAACAACGGATGGAACATTTTGCTCGTCTGTTGTGTCCGTTTTGCATCCGTTGGGCAGTGTGACAGGGCCTTAAGGAGCTGTTTCTCATAAATAATTTTTAGGGGTTCTGCTGTGGCAAAGGAGAGCCAATCAAGAGATGATAGATCAGCATCTATGAGATCATAGTTGGCTTTTTTGTAATTGTATTTTGGGGATCCATCATTATGATCTTTGTGAGAGCATAAATTGAGACAAAAGTCAATCATACTGTGGTCACTGTTGTAAAGCGTGTTTGTATTTGTAGGCTATATATGGAGTTTGAGCTGTTGCAGAAGATGAGGTGAAGGCAGTTGTTGAATCTAGTGTTGTTAGTTACTAATTGATCCAGTCCCACTGTTGTAACGGCATTGTACAAGGTTGCATGTTGGGTTCGGATGTACATTCATTTAGGGTCCAATCTATAAGTGGTAGATTGAGGTCACCAAGGAAAATAAGGGACAAGAGGCAGCCCATATCAGCAGTGAAGTTAGCTTGTTTGCATGAACTATATCATAATCAGGGGGTCTGTAGCATAGTAAGAAGCAGATAGTGGTATTTAAGGACAGTTCACCGATGATGGTCTCTGGAAGAACAAACTCCTGTGTCATTTGAATCTTTCTTAGATTTAGGGATTTTTTTATAGAAGATAGCAACTCCACCTCCTCTATGGTTTCACGATCTGACTGACAAACATGATATTCTCTGACTGTGGTAATGGAGTCTGGAAAAGATTCATTCAACCATGTCTCACAGACAAATATAATGTTGAATGTGGCTGTGCTTAGTAAGATGAGGAATTCATGTATTTTGTTTGTGAGTCTTCTTGCATTGAGCAATTTGCATTTTAGATAGTATTGGGTCTGGAGGAAGTAAAGGGCATGCAAGCTTAATGTTAGATGTTGAGTTGATGGTTATTGGGATGTAAGTTGAAGGTCTTGCTTTTGATACTTTCTGTGAGGTAGTCAATGTATAAGTTAGTATTTCTTTGTTCTTGGAGATTTTTAGCTCAGAGCATGGTTCACGGGACCATACACATTGCTATAAGGTTAGGGAGAGAATGGAGATTCTTATGGTTGGTGTTGCTCTTGGTGAGTGAATTTATTGCGTATAATTTATCTTATCTGTATCTGACAAAAACACATAATGTACGTCTTATGAATTCACAGGGATCACTGTCATTGATCAACTACTTTATTTTTAAAAATTACAAGCAGGTTAGCCAACCTGTTAAATGTTTTTTTTTTCTCTAAAGCATTTATGATGAAATTCATCATAAATGGCTTGAAAAGCAATGTAGTTCCTATGAAAGACTTTCTGCCAGCTGAACTATTCAAAAAATTTTCTGTGATGACACAGAACAAGGCACGAAGGACACTGAGAGTTCAAACTGCCCTTTAATGCTCCAAATTTCCCCAAATCTCCCATGTTCTGGGCAAGTCCCAGAGCAAAGAGTGCACACACACATACACACATGGCAGCCTTTGGTGGCCACAGTCCAGCAAAGGAACAGGAAAATGAACAATGAGTCCACAAAGCAAGGAACAAACAATGACTCCTGCAAACTCCAAATGTGTTCGATGGCACACAAAACTCTATAAATTCAGTGTTTGTTCCCAACAAATGCCCTCCCTGCAGTGTCTCCTTAAATTCCAATCCCTAGGTGTGGCTTGTGAAGAGGGGTAAGGTGGTCTCCTCCCGAGCAGTTGACTCAGCCTGTGCTGTTTCCACCTTCTGTCCACTCTCTAGGCTTGGGATCAGGAGGGGGCAGTCTTTGCTCATTGTCTGAGCTCTGTCGCACCTCATTTCCAATGCTTGCCCTCTCTAGGTCATCCTGCCCCTGTTCCTCCATGCTAACAAGCCATCCCAATCCTGAAGGGCCCTGGGCTGCCTCATGCTGGTCCTCCCTTCATTCCTCAGAAGCCAACAAAAACAGCACCTCAATCTCTGTTGGCTCCAGTTCCATCTGTTCCTCCTCTGCAGATTCAGGCTCCGATGGGGCCATGACAATTTTCCCTAATGGTACTGTCCTTACCAGGTTCATTTACACATATTAATAATTCCTGCTAATCTTCAGTTGGGTTTAAGATGGCAGATGTATATATATCATAAATCAATTTAGCCCTTGCACATGAAATAGGCCCTTCGAACCACCTCCCACTTGTAATTAACCCTTTTTTTTTGCTTCAGTCATGTTGGTCAAAAGAGGTTTATTTTTTCTTGATGTTTCTTTCCTTGTCAGACTCAGCCTAGAATGCTTATCTTGAAGAGGTGATGTTAACCTGTTGCTTTGCTCATGACCTTGTCATCGGCCCGGCTTGTTCTTCATAATTCCAATCTGTTATAGCTTGAGGCAGCTCTGCCGGGCTCCTCTGTATTTGAAAAGTATTTTCTAAAGCGCCTGTATTTTCTAAAGCACCTGTAGGCCAGACAAGGAATAATGGATGGAAACTGAACAAGGAGAGATTTAACCTGGAAACAAGGAGAAACCTTCTGACAGTGAGAACAATCAACCAATGGAACAGCTTGCCCTTGGAAGTTGTGGGAGCGCCATCAGTTGAGACTTTCAAGAAGAGATTGGACTGCCATTTGTCAGAAATGGTGTAGGGTCTCCTGCTTGGGCAGCGGGGTTGGACTAGATGACCTACAAGGTCCCTTCCAACTCTGATTACCTGTATCTGTAACAGGCCTGACTGTGCCTTCATAGGATAAATCCACATGCCCAGGGATGTGGGGGGGCTGGGGGGGCATAAGTCCCTGTTCCCTGATGGGAAGTGGTCTCTGCTCCTCTGGCAGGGTCTTTCCTGGTGCCTCAGTGTTTGGTAAACCAGTGGTAGTTCGACATGCCTATTGATCATGTACTCTAGTCTGTAGCCACTTGGTTGTTTCCCCTATGTAATTGCTTGCACAGTCACTACAGTTGATGTGGTAAACTACAGAAGATGTCTCCTCCTTGGGTATTGTTTCCTTTGGGTGCATCACTCTCATTCTTAGAGTTTGGTCCAGTTTGTGCTGCTTCCAGTTTGTGCTGCTCTCTATAACAGAGAGGAATAATGAAGAATGAGCTGGACCGACCACAAGGTCACTAGCAAAGCAATAAATTGCAATAGCTGGCAGGTTATCATCACCTCTTAGAGATAAGCATTCCAGGCTGGGTTTGACAAGGGAGGAAACAACAACAAAAGGTAAGCCTCCTTTGACCAACACGACTGAAGTAAAAATAAGGTTAATTACAAGTGGGAGGCAGTTAGAAGGGCCTATTACATGTCCAAGGGCTTAATTGATCAATGATATATAAAGGCATAGATCTCTGTAATGGCAATGATGATGTCAGCAGAGGCTGACAAAAGCTTAGTAAGTATAATAAATATAATTTTAGTTCCAGGGAGCACAAGATGTCTGTTTTTTCTTTTACAAGTATACCCATTGGTCTGATAGACATTGTGGCTAAAATCCTCAGATCCTCTTGAGTAGAGTTGAGAGTGGTTTGATGAACAAAGAATTTTTGCTGAAGAACAAGCAAGCATTAGACTGTGTTTTGCCTAACCAAGGACACTTGGCATCTAGTCCTCAATGAAACAACATATACATGGAGGGAAGCATGTAGTGAGGTATCTCAAGATTCTGTCTTAGGCACAGTGCTCGATTATTGGTGTTACATTAAATATATGGAAACTGACAGACTCCCCAAAACCTGTGTATTAGAGGTGACATTTAAAGAACAGACAATTTCAATGAAAGATATGTAGTCTTCCTGTTTCTTGAGCAACTGGAAAAGAAGCTAAAATTTTTGCTGTCCAAAGAAATCAGATATTGAAGCAGAGACAGATGCAAACATGTTCAATAGGGATGGCATATTGAAATTAATGGTGCTCTACAAATGTACTTTCAAATTAGCAAGTATCTTGGTGCAGAAACGCCTGGAAACCTTAAGGTGGTATTTATTCAAGCAGGATATGAGTACTGGATACAAAGGTTAAAAATGGAAGATTTATTCAAGACCCTTGTAATGAAGAAACTTGTATTTGCTAAATTCTGGAGACAGACAAAACACATCTTTTATTTGAATATAAATTATAGAAGAAAGAGATCAGTATCTTGGACCACAGATTAGATCATTTAGATCCTTATAATAAAATAAATATTTCCTGTTTGGTCAATTTTTTAAAAAAGTGCATTCAATATTGATCTTTATTTGAACAAAATATTTCAGTGTACATCTGGATATGTGGGTCAGAGGTGTGGATTGATAGAGATGAATTGTATTCTTTATTCTTATTCTTTTGAACTCATTTTCTTTTATACTCTTATTACATACAGTCTTGTTAATGTTATATATTTTTATTCTTTATTTTCATAAGGATTAATGGCTAATCAACAATGTTAGGGATAACATTGTTCACCCTAACTGGTTTAGGTGAAATAATAACTATGAATCATAGTTAGTGTATATTAGTGTGTATGCAGCTTTAACTGTGAAATAGCAATTAAAGGAGTGGCTATGAAAACAAGATAAAAGTAGCAAGACTACGGCTTGCTCTCTCTCTCTCTGGCTTTGATGATCCCTGATTACTGCTTGGAATCAAGACTGCATTGCTCGAACGGGAGAGACAACAAAGGACTGATTTTTATGTGAACTGACATAGGATATTCTACATGGACTTTGCTAACTGAATACCCCTGAATGGACGGACTACATGGTAAATGAATATTGGACTGTTATTTGACTATGCTATGAACTTATAATGGAATAAACTATATTCTTGATACCACAAGCATATCTGTTATTTTTACTGTATGTTAATAAACATACAAGCTTAGCTCACTCATTTATCTGTGTGCCTATCTGACTAACGCTGCACATTCTGTTTAGCTTGTCTACCTAACCCTGGTTGGGGAACCCAGGCTTAACAAACAATAAAGTATTTCAATAAGTTAATGAAATTGTTGTCATGCCCCTATCAGAGTCTGAATCAGAGGAGGAAGATGAACAGCTGACAGGGAATGGGAGTGTGGCTCCATTGGCTGTGGAGGAAACTGGGGAAGGGCAACGTCCGGCTGGGCAGAGAAGGGAAGATATAGAACAAGGGAGAGAGAATTCAGAGTAAAACACTTTTTCATCCTAGGGCATGCAGGGAGGAATGGAGAAGAGAGCCATGTGTGTTGCGTAGCTTGTAGGGAAGGAAAGGACCCTGATTCCATTGATTAGTCACACCTGGGAATGAAAATTTAAAAGAACTGAATGCTGACTGTAGCAGCTGCTGTAGCAAATGTGACTTTATTCCTTGTTGTCTTTGCTTATCTATGTCCCTGGCATCTTTCAAAACATTTGAGTTTTCTGTGCCTTCACATCTGGGATTTTTGCTCCTGCCCTTCCAAACTAATTACCTCAGTTTGGCTTGATTGGATTTATAGTTACAGTTTTTGTTGACCATGTTTTGGACTTGATTCTCTGAAGTCAAAGGCTGTTCCTGGGAGAGTTTCTCTACAGCCAGTAGGTAACCTGGACATTGGAGGCAAAATTGGAGCTAATAAAGTGACTCTAATTGATTATCTGACCGTGTTACCTTTGTGCCATGCCCCGGGCCATCAAAATTGTATTTCTTTAAAGCTAATATTTTGGAATTGATCTGACCCCAAATATAATGCATCATTCTTTATTGTTTTTTTTTCAGATTGGTTTTGAATTATTTTCAAATTTGCTGAATGATAAAGGTCAATTGCCCTTTTATCACAGTTTTTTCCCAAAAAAAGGGATCCTCTATCCAGGAATTATCCGAGTGCTCCTCCATTTCAGATGGACCCTGGTTGGTCTCTTTGCTCTAGACACAGAAAATGGAGAGAATTTCATGAGGACTATTACTCCTTTGCTTGTCAGGAATGGAATTTGTGTTGTTGTATCACAACAATTCTCAACAACTCAACTTACAGAACCTCATGGTGATTTCCTCTCTAAGTGGAGACAAGTCAATGTCTATATTCATTACATAGAGCATGGTGCTGCTTTGGACAGAATTCTTCTTTTTCATTTCATAATCACGCATTTGCCCGGATACATTGAAAGGAAAGTCTGGATCACAACACTCCCTTCACTTTATCCACTGAGTGACCACAGAGCACTCAAATATGTGAATAGTATCTGGACTGTTGATTTTGAGAGAAAAAGGGGGCCAAGAAAGTATGCCTTTATACTCTATTTCTTTGTGGAACCACCCTTTGGGCACCAGCCATTTCTCTGCTCTTTTTCAAAGTATGTCTTTTCTGTCAAAGGCCAGAAAAGATGCACTGAGAAATCACCACTGGCGATAAAACTGAAAAAAACATTCGTGTGGAATTCCCACCATTGTTATAGTGCAATTATGACTCTGGTTCATGCCTTGAATGCTGCCTATTCCTCCATATCCATGAGGAGAAGGAAGGAGAGGAAAGGGAGTTTAGGGGCTCCAAGGCTGCAGCCGTGGCAGGTATAGGGTCTTGACAAGGATCCATTAATGTTAGTTTATGTTAGGAAGAAATAACTAGAAGAAGGCAGACCATATCAACCTATTTGTATTAATGGGATTACAAATTTGCCCAATCTAATCACTTGAGCAAGAATGTTCACAAGAAGGACACTATGACAGACATTGTTTAATATTAAACACTGCTAATTCAAAAATGACACATGCTTATAAAAATAAATTTCTGAAGGTGATTTGTGATTCAAAGGTCTGTGATTAATATCATGGAATTTTACCTTCATAAATTTGATGGAGCCTTTTAGATCATGACGTCTAACCCCTCTTTTCTTCAGGAACCCCAGTTAAAACTTTTCTGAATAAAATGCATTAAGATTGTTATAATGATAAGATATATAAGATTGAGTAATTTTTAATATGAATGTAATTGTAGCAAGAAATGTGTACTAAATATAAATACTTGCACAAGATATATGTACCCAGGTGACACAATTAATTAATTGAAAGATGGATTTGTTGTAAAATAAAATAAAAAATGGTTTAAAAACATCTGATTGATGGCTTCTCAGTCTTCAGATTCTCCCTCTAAGAGCTTTTATTAGTTGGAAAATATGTCCCCAAAGTCCTTCTGATTTTCCGCTTCAGTAGACCAACATGGCTCTGTTGCTCCTTCTTGATTTTCCTCAAGGCTAAAAACAGCTCTTCCTCAGTTCCACAATCTGTTAAAAATGTGTAATCAGAAAAGCAGGAAGACCCCATAACAATATAAAAAGAGAAACTCAGATAAGATCCACCCTAAACTTTCAGGTTGTAGAAATAATCGTTGGGACACTTGTACCTGAAGACATGCATAGTCGCTTTGCATCACAAGATGAGTAGCATATAAATTTGATGATGATGTTGTAGACCAGGGTTGTTAAACTCAAGGCCCATGGTATATTTAGTCTGGCATGTGAGGCTAGCCTGGAACTATCAAAGGATCAGTCCACGGTGCCTCTAGCAGCTAAAATGGGCTGTGTGCAGCCCTCTGCAACTTATTTTCACCCTCCATGGTTTCCTGCAGCACTCTGCCAGCCAAAAAAAGACCCAAAAACAGGCCAACATGGGCTGAAAATGGGCCAAAAAAGGCCAAAAGCCAGTCTGAAAACGGGTTGGAAAATGGGCTGAAAAAGGGCTGAAGGGGCCAAAACAGAGTGAAATGGGGGAAAAACCAGGCCGAAAATGGGCAAAAAAATTGAGGTTGAAAACAGCCAGCAGAGTGCTGCAGGAGGCTATGAAGGGTGAAAATGAGGTGCAGGGGGACTATGTGCAAACCGCATGCATCCCATTTCAACTGGTAGGTTGCCACAGGATGCATCCATCCTGCCGCCCTCCCCCCACCATCCTGTGAAAAATTACAATGCTGATTCAGCCGTTGAAGAAATCCAGTTTGACACTTCTGATGTAGACAAAAAGATAGAGAGACAGACAGATAATATTTTCTTAATGTGGCTATCATGCACAATTAGCTCATCTGGATGTATTTATAATGTGATCCATCTGGGAGAAGATTAGCATGGCAATTTTCTTGTCAATCCATTCTTTATGACAAGCACCTGTTGTTGTCAATGAATGTATGAATATTCTCTTTCTTTGTGCAGTTTATTGATGATTTAGAAGGTTTCTTATAATTGACAAATTTTGTCAATCATATTGTTTTCAAAACATATATTGTCAATATATGATTGACAAATTTTGCTGAACCTTTCTTTTTCATTTTTGAAGACAATGGTTCAACCTATTCTACCAACTAAGGATATTTGCAGATTAGACCTCTGTGAAATGTGAACAAAGGGCTAATTTACCAAGTTTACTGCTTTTGAAATACCTGGATGCTTCCATTCTAGTTCCATCCTTTTCTGGAGAAGAATGAGTTTTGCAATGTTTCTGAATTCAAACTGTACTTTTACCAAAATGGAGATTTAAAGGCTGATCTGAGTATCTTTAGCTCAGTGTTTCTCCCCAAAAAGAGTGCCATGAAAGACAAACTGGTGATTGTTGAAGAAGAGAGAATGATTATCAACCAAGATCATCTCTAATGGCTAAAGTTGCAGAACAGGGTAAGAAAAATATTGGTGTCTTTTCCAAAGGCTTCTGACCAATTTCATTAGGCTAAGTTTATGCACCCTGGCAAAGTGTTGAAATGGAGAACCTACAAGAGAATGTTAAGAGAGGACTAATCCCTCAAGTGCTGGACATTGTGACCCACTTCTTCCTTGTCTTCAAATAGCAATCAAGAAAACAAATTTATTGCCCAGTGCCTGAATTCAATTTTGGACTGAGGTTGTTTTGTTCGACCTGGAAATAAGTTTTGGAACGAAGATTCACCTTGGGCCCAGTGTCCCATAGAAAAGCAGGGCACAAAATTTCTCAGAAACCCAGACCTGGCAAGAGTTATCTGCTCCAATCTTTTATCCCATTGGGATAGTGCAATTGGCCTTCTGCTTGAATGAAGGAGATCCAAGAATTTGGGAAGAAATTCTGGAATGAAAATGAGCTCCAAATTTAACTAATAACAAATATGGTTTTATTCTTCCATGCCAGTTGCTGTTACCTAATTGTAGTTCTTCAATAGAAAGGACCTTCTCTTGGATACCTATCTGGGCCTTAGAAATCCCCCCCTCCTACTTTCTGCAGCAAATGATTCCTGACTTACACTTTCTGAGGGACCTGTTCTCATGTCTCCACCTCTACCTCATATCATAATATTTCTAGAAACTCAGTGGTCACTTTTATTTCAAGAGTATGTCAGCATGTCAGGATGCTAACATATTTAAGGATGCTAGCATATTTAACATATGCTAACATATTTGCTTTGGCATTTCTTGTTTTTTTGCTTAGTCTCTGCCTGAGTCCAAACATGTGGAAAAATGTCATCCTGGATTTATCAAGCAGAAGTGAGAAGGAGAGCCATTTTGCTGCTATGACTGTGTTCCTTGTCCTGAGGGGACCAACTCCACTCAGGAAGGTAGGTGACACCAAAGAAAAGGGAAGGGCTTGAGTAAATGGAGTCAACCAAGGCAATTTTCATAAAAGTGAAAGTTAAAGGACAGAATGAATCTTAACAGATTTTTTGTTTATTTTCAAACTGCATGATTTCTCATCAAAATGAAAAATTTGAAGACTTTGATAGGGATTAGAGAGTATGGCATATTGGACAAGTTTTGCTACTGCCAGAGAAAATACTGCTTTTTACTTTGCATCAATCCTTCCACATTTGTCTTTCTTGGAACACTCTGAATTCTTTGAAACTTAGAGAATTAGGTCCACTTCCTGGAAGGATTATTGCAATACTCTCTACATGAGCCATCTCTTTTGGATCACTGGAAGGTTTACTTGTCCACAATGAGGTGGTATGGACAGTTATGGGTGCATCTCATCACACTGATATTACCACTCATCCCAGTAGTCATTCCAGACTATTTGCTGGATTTCTTCCAGCCAACTAGATTTCACAAGACAGGCATCCTCTGAGTCCAGTATGGTTTTAAATCCACCTGGAAGGATTCAATAAATGTGCCTTCCAACATGAACTCATTCATTATTTACCTCTAATAACCTGAGTTACCATGAAAATTCTGTGGAATACACAGAAAATCACATTGGTCCTAGGATTGTCCCCAGGTTCATAGATGTTAACTCTGTATGGATGAGTAAATGATGGTCTTCCTATCTTCTTTTTGAGAAGTTATAAAGAAATACATTTTGCAAACTGCTGCTGGTATCAGCTATTATCCCCAAAAGATGTTATTTGAAATGTGAAGGGCAGAATGTTAAAGAAATATTGGGTTTTGGTTTTCTCAGACACAGAAAAATGCACCAAGCATCCAGATGATCAATATCCAAATGAGGAACGAGTCCAATGTTTCCTGAAAGTTATAACCTTCCTGTCTTGTGAAGAAGATATGGGCATCATCCTTTTCTCTTTTGCCTTACTTTTCTTCCTAACCACAGTCCTTTTCTTAATTATATTCATTCAATACCAAGAAACTCCTATTGTCAAAGCCAACAACCGAGACCTCTCTTACATCCTCCTGGTCTCTCTCCTGCTTTGCTTCTTGTTTCTTCTCTTCATCGGTCAACCAAGGAAAGCCACTTGCCTTCTCTGACAAACAGTTTTCAGCATTGTCTTCTCAATTACTATTTCTTCTCTTTTGGCCAAAACAATCATGGTGGTACTCTCTTTCCTTGCTACAAAACCAGGCAACCAGTTAAAGAGATGGTTGTGGAAGAGCTTGGCCAACTCCCCCATCCTTTCTTGTTCTGCAGTCCAAATAATCATCTGTTCCATCTGGCTGGGAGTTTTTCCCCCATTCATTGACTCTGATCTCCACTCCCAGCCTGGAGAGATCATCCTGCAATGCAATGAAAGCTCTGTTGTCATGTTCTACATCACCCTCAGCTACCTAGGCTACCTGGCTATCATCTGCTTCACAGTGGCTTTCCTGGCCAGGAATCTCCCTGGGGCCTTCAACAAAGTCAATCTGTTCACCTTTATCATGTTGGTCTTCTGCAGTGTCTGGGTGACTTTTGTGCCCTCTTACCTGAGCACCAAAGGGAAATACATGGTGGCTGTGCAGGTCTTCTCCATCTTGGCCTCCAGTGTTGGTCTACTGGCCTGCATCTTTATCCCCAAGTGCTACATTATCATTTTGAGGCCAGATCTGAATACAAAAGAGAAGCTTATGAGTAGAAGAAATGTAAAAATGTGAAACAGAAGAATTTTGACTTTCAAAATTTTCCAAGAGTCCAACCCTTGATTATGATTAGTCGGACAATAATCCTTGTCCAGCAAATTGCAAGATGTCCATTTAACTCTTTTGAGTAGGGCAGTTATCATATATACCCTGTCCCCTTAGCTGAACTGTGAAATGCCCCATCAAGATATTTTTAACATGATATTTGTACAATGAGAATCTAGTTGATATACCAGAAATAATTGGATAATTGCAGGGGATATAATAATGTCATTATTTTAGTTGTATGATGGTTTATCTGAAATTGTGGTACTTTGTCATACTGGATTCAAGATCTCAACATCATCAACAAAATATTGCATTCTAAATTGATAGGCCCCAATGTGTGTGTATTGGAAGAAAAGTCTCCAATTCCCTCTCCACAGGTCTGTGTCTTGAGTCTACTATTGTTCACCTTGATGACCCATTGCTGCTGTGCCAAGACTGCTATGAATCACATTGAGAAGTACGCAGATGACATGGCAGTGTGGGTCTTATCTGAGATGACAATGAAGATGCTTATGGGAAAGAGGTTAAAGCTCTGGTGGACTGGTGCAATAAAATTAACCTGGTTCTAAATGTTAATAGAATAGAATAGAATTCTTTATTGGCCAAGTGTGATTGGACACACAGACAACTTGTCTTGGTGAATATGCTCTCAGTGTTCATAAAAGAAAAGATAAATTCGTGAATAGTCAAGAATCATAATGTACAACTCTTAATAAAAGTCATAGGACACAATAAACAATCAAATCATACTAGGAAACAGTCAATATAAATCATAAGGATACAAGTGACGAAGTTACAGTCATACAATCACAAGTAGGAGGGGTTAGGTGATAGGACTGATGAAAAGATTAATAGTAATAGTAGAGCAGACTTTGTAAATAGTTGCACAGTGTTGAATGAATTATTTGTTTAGCAGAGTGATGGCATTCTGGAAAAAAACTGTCCTTGTGTCTAGTTGTTCTGGTATGCAGTGCTCTATGGCATCATTTTGATGGTAGGAGTTGAAACAATTTATTTCCAGGATGTGAGGGGTCTAAATATTTTCACAGCCCTCTTTTTGACTTGTGTAGTATTCAGGTCCTTGATGGAAGGCAGGTTGGTAGTAATTGCTTTTCCTACAGTCCTAATTATTCTCTGAAGTCTGTATCTGTCTTGTTGGGTTGCAGAATCTTTAGTAAAACAAAAGAGATCATTGTAGATTTTAGAAAGAGTCGGCATAGTCATACTGACTGTTTAAATTCTTCTTTAAAGCTTTCAGTGATGGAGCGCCCATGATTTCCAAAGGCAAAAAATATTGGACTAAAATATGCTTGGTTAGAAAAATGATAAAGCAACATACAGATTTGAAACCAGAAATATTCCTGCTGGGTATACTTTCAGAACAGTATAATAAAGGGAATACATACTTAATTTTGCATGGAGTAATAGCAGCAAGAATAGTGTTTGCACAACAATGGAAAAATGAGGTCCCGGCAGATGAAAGTGTTATTAAAAAATGTTAGAATGAGCTCAGATGGATAGATTGACACTTAAGATAAAATAAAATGAAGAAACAAAATATTTTTTAACATGTGATTTATTTCACCAATGGTTAACTAACATAAACAGATGTTAGATGCTAAGCAGTATCTAAAAAGATAATAAAAATCTGTATTAGAAATTATTCAGAGATTTGCAGCATTAATTCAGCACCAGAAAAATAAACACAGATGGCTGATGCTTCATTTAACATCTTTATAAACATAATAAGTAGATTTGACAAACCAACATGGAGCAAACTCAGACAGAAGTAGACATGTTACAAGTGCAGAACTTCAGCAGTAACTTCAGCAGCTCAGAAACAGACATCAATTTCACTTTAGTTCAGCAGGCAAGCAGAGGAGAGAAGCAGTTTCATTTTCAACAGATAGACTCAGAGCTCAACATAGCTTCAGAGTTGCAGAGCTTAATATAGAGCCATGCCTAAACTACTTTTAAGGCTAGGTCACATTGGCCGACGGATGCAAAATGTATGTAAAAAGGACACAGCGGACGAGCAAATTTTCCATCCGTTGTAATCTGCTCTCAAAAGTGCCCCAAATTTGCATAAAGAGAATGGACAACGGAAAGGAACGGACGGGGAGAGGATGTAGCCAGGATGTAAAGCAGATGCTCAACGGAAGCCTAGTGGATGGAAGTAGATGGAAGTGGATGGCACATCCGCAGGGCTTCCATGGGAGAACACAGAAGTGGACGCGCAGCGGAAGGAAGGGATGCAGCAAATGTTTTGTATGCTTTAGTGAGTAGTGTAATATTACCAGAGAAAAAGCTATGATTAGGTTAACAACTCTTAATAACTCTTAATCACTCACTCACATTGAGGCACTCATCTCTTCACCTGGCCTCTCATGACTGTGGGGATGCTGCAATAGTTGTAAGTGTAAAAAATGGTTATAGGCCACTTTTTAAAGTTCCATTGTAACTTTGAATGGTCACTCCACACAATCAGATAAGCCAGTATGTCTACACACAATGCTGGGTCCTTAGAGCCTCTTAGAACGTTTTTGCCTTCTACAAAGGAAAAAAACTTTGAAACCAGGCTTATATTCCCCAGAGGGAGGGGCTGTTAATTAGCATTCTTACTCCCAAATTGCCTGTGCTTCTCTTTTATGAATCATCCTGGGCTCACTCGTACTTAGCACAGGCTCCTCGGGGGCCTCCTCCTCACTGCTGCCGGCTAACCACAACAAATGATGGCTTAGTGCTGAAAGGACATATTGTCATGAATCAATCTAATATTTGCTCTTTCCTTCTGTTAAAAAAGTTGCTTGTACTATTTTGCTAAGGATGGGAATCATTTGTTAGAAATTCATTCTGCAAGAGAATTTTATCCTTTTCTATCTGGTTTCTTGCCTCTGCAATTTGCTTCAGAGCTAGACACATTCTTGAAGACAATTCCCAGGAACATCCATAGATGGGGGGGGGGGGGGTGCTGAGAAGCATGAATACACAAGGACAAGGAATACTGTGTAAAATAACAAAATATGGACAGAGCACAAACACTCCACATTAATAACAAACCTTTGTCTCTGATTTGATAATTTTTGTTTCTATCGGTGTAAATTGATTGGATAAACTTTGTTTCTATCAGCATAAAATGTATATAATACTCTGAGCCACTCTCGCAGGGTGTGGCTATTCCTTACATGCATTTTGTCCATATGTTTTGGACATAATATTTACCCAGATTTTTTGGTTTGGGCAAAGAATTTAAAAAAAACTGTTATTTTTGCAAGCCTTGTCTTGAGTCTCACTCTTTGGCATCTCTGTGGCTCAGGGAAACTTCTGGGACCTTACAGTGTGATGACTTGCTTCATACATTTTCACAAGACCATATTCCCAGCTATTGGACTTTTTGTTAAATTTAAACTTTAAATTTAAAGTTTTAAAACATTGTCACGGGATCTATAGATCAGTGGTTGCCAACCAGTGGACCGCAGCCCACCAGTGGTCTGAGAGAAAATATTGATGGGCCCAGAGTGCTGAAGATCAGATGACTGGCATGGAGGTGGGGCAATCCTGCAATCTCCCAAGCAAACCCATGTCATGGCTTCTGCCTCCTTCCTCAGTGCATCGAGGAGTCTGAGCAGCAGTGGGAAGAGCATGGACCTTCTGAGCCTCAGAAAGCTGCTGTCAGTGATGCCCTTGGGTGAAGATATTGCAAGGGGGAGGCTTGACCCCCTTCCTCCTCCTCACCAGAATATCTCACACACTCAGTGGGATGGAGGAGGCTTGTTGGGTGCCAGAGGGGCGGTGAGCGCTTTGCATATGAGCACTTCTGATGGGGAGGAAGAGAAGCTTCTTAAGAGAGGGGATCAAGCCTCTTCCTTGCAACATCTTCACCTGAGGGCATTGCTGACAGCTGCTCAACCTCCTCAATGTGTGGAGGCAGGAGACAGGAGGTAACACCAGTTCAGAGGTTCCTTTCCCCCTACCCCTCGCAGGCCAGGGAATACTCGGGAAGGGCTCCAGTGCCATTATCTCCCACGTGTATGAGTCCATCTGCCACTAGTATCACCCCTGTTCCCCCACCTCCCCGCCAGCCATCTGGTCGTCAGCATGTGGCTTGTCAGCCTCCAGACATCAGATTCTCACCATGTAGCACCATTTCAGAGATCCCTTTCCCCCACCCCCAGGGACAGAGAGAGAGAGGAGGGA
>BLBF01000154.1:631676-647947 GCA_015471245.1 Laticauda colubrina | reverse complement strand
GAGAGGGAGGGAGGGAGAAAGGTACAAAGAGAGAGACAGAGAGAGAGGGGGAAGGAAAGAGAGAGAAGGAGAAAGGGAGAGAGAGAGAGAGAGAGGGAGAAAGGGAGAAAGAGACAGAGAGAAAGAGAAAGGGAGAAAGAGAGGGGGAAAAAGAAAGAGGGAGAAAGGGAGAAAGAGGGAGAAAGGGAGACAGAAAGAGGGAGAAAGGGAGAGAGGGGGGAGCAAGAGAAAGATATGTGTTTGTGAGATAAAGAAAGGGAGGGAAAGGGAGAGGGAGAGGGAGAGAGAGAGAGATTAGAGATCTCAGTGTTTTGTTTTCTGTGGGAAATGTGTCCAAATGACTCTCTGGACTCTTTTGAGTATTTAAGGTTGCAGAAATAGGCAGCCAAACTAAGTGACTGAAGGATCCCATCCTCTCAGTGGGAGTCCAGGCACTTCAGCAAGCGTCATACTGGATTCGTATTACTGGTCCACTGGATTTAAAATGATGAGTTTGGTGTTCTCTGGGGTCCAAAAGTTTGGCAAACTTTGATCTAGAGAATTGACTTATGCTATCCTTCATCATGTTTTTAGAGACTGCTGAGGAAGGTCGCCCAGATCTGTGGAGTTTGGCTACACTCTATGTTGATGAAACAACTTTAATCCTGCCGGTCTTCTAGTTCAACTATCCTTGAACCCTCCTGAATGTTAATGACAGATTCTGACATGTAATATTATTCCTGCACCTCTTGGTTGAGGAGTGGTTGAAGGGATGTTCAAGTTGGAATGGATGGTGTTTGGGGCATGTGATGGAATGATGAGTGCAGGATGTGGATTTGTAATTTTAAGCCCATGTCACACTGGCCAACGGATGCAAAATGGACACAATGGGCAAGCAAAATGTTCCATCCGTTGTTATCTGCTCTCAAAAGGGGCAAAAATTTGCATAAAAGGAGCGGATAACAAGGATGCGGGGAGGACGCAGAGCAGATGGAAAGCAGATGCGGAACAGAAGCCTAGCGGATGGAAGTGGATGGGAGCGGATGGCGCAACCGCAGGGCTTCCGGGGGGGGGGCTCAGCGAAGCGGACGCGGAACAGATACAGCGGATGCAGAACGGACGCCGAACGGTTGAAGCGGATGCACTGTGGATGCACAGCAGATAAACCGGATGCACAACAGTAGCCTAACGGATGCACAGCAGAAGCGGAACGGATGCCGCGCGTTAATTGTGCATGCGGGGGGGAAGTATTACGTAAGCCCCCTGGATATAAAGGGAAGCAGCTCGCACATGGCCAGCATTCCGAGGAAAGACCTGCTGCTGGACACTTCGAGTTCCTTGCCTGCTCTGCCACCCTGCCTTCCAGCCAGCCTTGGTGCCTGCCAGCCTCCCTGCCACCCAGCAACCCCACAACCATGGGGAGGAAGCGAAAGCCTCAGCAACCTGCCGCCATCCCTGGCAAGAGAGACAGGGCCAACCTCCTGCCCCCTGCCCCTGACTCTGCTTCTGCTGGGGATTCTGCTGAAGCTGCTCCTGGAGGTGATGCTTCTGCTGGTGCTGGGGCTTCTGCTGTTGCTTACTCTGTTGAAGCTGCTCCTGGTCCTGCTCGACCTGCTGGACCTGCTCGTGCTCCTGGACTTGCTCGTCCTGCTCGTGCTCCTGGTCTTGCTCGTCCTGCTAGTCCTGCTTGTGCTCCTGGACCTGCTCGTGCTCCTGGTCCTGCTCGTGCTCCTGGACTTGCTGGCCCTGCTGGTGCTTACTCGACTGCTGCTGATCCTGGTCCTGGTGTTCCTGCTGCTGCTGCTGCTGATGATGATGATGATGATGCTGATTATGATCCTGCAGGTGAGGATGATGATGCTGATGATGATCCTGCTGGTGCTGCTGCTGCTGGTGGTGTGGAGGAGCAGCCCCTACCATGTGGGAGCCTCTCTGATGAGGGCCCATCTGGTCCTGCCAAAGGGAGGAAGAGGCGTATGCAACAACGGGAGAGGAGGCAATACTCCATTGCGGAGACGCACGAGGATGAGGTGCTGGAGTGGCTGAGAGAGAACGACTATCTGTGGCGGAAGGGACACCGGCTGTACAGGGACACCAAGTGAAAGCAGGCTGCTTGGAGAGAGAGGGCAGAGAATATGGGTTACACTTCAGAGGTGCTCCTTGGCTGGTGGAAACATATGCACACCTGGTACGGGAATCTGCACCTGAAGAAATCTGGCCAGGCCACTGTGAAGCTGACAGACAGAGATACCTACATCATGGCCAGGTGCAGCTTCCTGGAGGGTGAGATCCGCCACCGAGCAGCACCAGGAGCCCCTCTCACAGCCCTCTCTCTCCGGCAGCCTGCTGCCACCCAGTCCTCTTCCGGCCAAGAGTCAGTCCCTGTCTCCAGGCAGGCTTCTGTGGAGCGTGCCATGGCGGAGAACCCGCAGACAGGTGTGGTAAGCATGGTGGAGTGCGTAGAGGACTCCCTGGTGCGGTGGGGGAAGGGAGACATTGAGTCCACCAAAGTCCTAGTTGCATCCACCCCCCCCAGCTCCGCCTCCACAGAAAGGCAGAGAGCCGGACAGCTGGAGAGGCAGCCACAATGTCCTGCTGGAGATCAGGGACACCATCCGCATCAGCATAGATCTCCTCTCTCAGCTGGTCCACACCGACTCCTCTTCCTCCAACCACAAGCCCTTCCTCACCTATGTCAACCATACCCTCAAGGAAATGGCGGATCCACAGTACCAGCAGGTGAAGGACCGGATCACCAAGCTGCTTCACAACCCTCCAGACCCAGAGGAACCTGCTCCCACCCAGTCCAGGCCTGCTCCTCCACCCCAGGTGATGTCCCTCCCATTCCAAGGCTTCCCACAGGCCCTTACCTACCAGGGCTACGGCTACCAGGAGGTTCAGCAGCACAGGCAGCAGCCCTTCCCAGTCCAGGCACAGAGTCATCGGGCGACACCATTGCCACCTGTTTCACTGATGCCACCAATGTCACCCACGCCAATGATGCCACTGACGACAGCGATGCCAACCATGCCAGTCCTCACCCAGCTGCAGAGCAGACAGCCCCACTACACTACTCCTTCCTCCACCCCATAGCCAAGCTCGGCCTCAGTACATCTGTCATCAGTACTGGGGCTGACACCCCATGGCATGGAGGAAGGACCTCTCAGCATCACGGGGCTGAGCCAGTTGTCCAAGACCTTTCTAAACACACCGTCCCCTGTTGTCCTCTTGAGGCCAGGCACTCCAGCACCACCCACAACCACAGCACCTGGACCCTTCACCCCTGAGACTGGGCACACCTCCGAGTGACCAAGAAGAGTGCAAGAGACTGGCTAGCTGGCTACCTGTGGACTTTATTTGGACAGTTTACTTGGGTCATTTTTTTTTTTTACAGCTTGTTGTTCAATAAAGTTTATCTTTGATTCACACACTTGCTTCATTTCTTTTTTTAAATAAAGTCTTGGTGGAAACTTTTAGAATAGGCTTAAGCCTTTGCAAGCTTGTGGGATGGATTAAGATAGCAGTGGGGTGGGCAGAGATACCTGTGGAATGAGCAGGGATACCTTTGGGATTGCTAATAGCTGTGGGATAGATAAGCCTCCAGTGCAAGCATAGTGGGACTGTATGGTCCACCCTCCCAGGTGCCACACGTATGGCCCTCTATTATCAATAATAATGTAATCAATCATCCACACATGTCAACATAAACACAACTCTTTATTAAACGCCCTGTTTGTTGTAGGCCCACCCAACATACATGGCCCAATCTCATCCATGTGATGAGACAGGCTGAAGGAATTATCCATTAAGCATCTACTATCCTGTCTTGCCACTCCACCGCTCCAGCTTTGGAGTTGCACCAGTGTCTCAGGAGGTTGCGCTGCTTCTTCCCTTCCCCTGAGGCTCTGTTGTGGCCTTGCACATCCTGAGTGTCGATCAGGTTTCGCCCTTGCCTCCATTCCCCAGGCTCCATGTTCCCATTGCCTTGTTGACGGTCCATGAGCCTGTTCTGCAAGACTGGGTAGCGGGTGCGAATGAGATTGTGCAGGATGCAGCAAGCTTCCACGATGTTCTTCACGGTCTCTGGGTGATGCTGCATGGTGGTGAGAAGTACCTGGAACCTGTTGGCCAGGATGCCAAAGGCGTTCTCCACCACCCGCCTTGCCCTGGACAGCCTGTAGTTGAAGATCCTCTCTTCAAAGGTGAGGTGTCTGGAAGTTTAGGGCTTCATGAGATAGGTTCTGAGGGAGAAGGCGTCATACCCCATGATGAAGTAGGGCACATCTTGTGTGTCATTGGGCAGGGGGTCTGGATCTGGGAAGGCCATGATGAGGTTGCGTTCCAGCCCCTCCTTGAGGTCACTGGCATGGTATACCTGGGCATCTGAACATGAGCCGCTGGCTGAAGCATCGATGTACATGAACTTGTAGTCAGCATCGACCATGGCGAAGAGGACGATGCTGAAGAGGCCCATGTAGTTGAAATAAGTGGAGCCCGACTTGGGTGGCACTTTGCAGGCCACGTGCTTCCCATCGATGGCTCCAACGGTGTGTGGGAAGTTCCACCTCTGGTACCACTGCTCTGCAACTTTCTTCCATCCTTCATCAGTGGAGGGGCACTGGAGGAGCTCCTGCAGGTATTCTTCAATGATGGCCTGCACCACTTCTCTGACCACAATGCTGATGGTGTTGTGTGGCACCCTCCAGCCATACTGCATGCTCCTGTAGGTGGTCCCTGAGGCCAAGTGGCGCAGAGTGAGTGCCACCTTGAGCCCAGGTTCCAGGCTGGGCCAGAAGTTGGTGTTTGCCTTGCTCAACCTGGGTGTCAGACACTGTACAACTTCATCAAACATGGCTGGAGGCATCCTCATGAAGTTCTGGAATGCACGAGTGTCTTCGTTCCTGAGCTCCACCATCAGATTGTTGTACAGCCCGTACTCTGCTCTTTTCCCTATCCATCTTCGTACCCAGACGCTTCTTGGCTGCCTCCTTTTCTTCCCGTAGTAGAGTTCACAGAGCCTGTAGATGGCTTCGCACTGTTGCAGAAGGATGGTGGCTGCCAAAAGGACTGTGTTACGATCCACGGTTGACATGACTGGATGCTGTGGAAGAGCAAGAGTCAGATGAAGGCTGCAGAGGTCTGCACAGCTGGTCTGCTGGTCTGAAAGTGAGATGCAGACGAGTTGCTCCCCCTTTTTATAGGTAGTGTAGGTGTCCCTTTGCATCCTCTAGGCATCCTCTAGGCATCCTCTAGGCATCCTGTAGACATCCTTAATATCCGAGATAGGTCCCCTCTACGAACAATTTTTCCGTTTTAAACGCTTTGTTTCCATGCTGCATCCGCTAGGCATCCGTTCTGCAACCGTTCTGCATCTGTTCCGCTTCCTCCTTGCGTCCGAGCGGATGCAAGTTACGCGGATGTGCAGCGGATGCCTAGCGGACATAGCGGATGCGTAACGGATGCAGAATGGATGCATTGCGGATGCAGAACAGACGAATTGGATACATTTTCTGCGCAAAAGTTTTGGGCAGCCCAAAACTTTCTGAGCGGATGAAACGTCAACGGATGGATGCTGGACAGATAGAGAGGAAGCAAAACGGATGCAGTGAGTACATCGCGTTTTGCAAAGGATGGCAAGCTTTTTTGTCCATTTTACATCCTCTTTGTATCCGTTGGTGCAGTGTGACAGGGGCTTTATAAATAACAATTAGTCTTTGGTCATCTATTCTTCTATATTGTCATTGACAGAAGAGTTGGAAAAATATTATTTTGTCAAAGATTTGTACCAATTCTTAGATACTTTTGATCTTTTCTAAAAATGTCAAGTTTCAACCCTACAAAGGTGTTTTCCTGATAGAGGTGCATGAGTAAAGCCCCTGTCACACAGCACCAATGGATGGAAAGAGGATGTAAAACAGAGAAAAGCACTTTCCATCCGTTGGTTAATGCGATGCATCCATTCTGTACTCACTGCGTCCGTTTCTCATACTCTCTATCCGTCCAGCATCCCTCAACTGACATTTCATCCACTCAAAACATTTTGAGCTGCACAAAACTTTTTGAGCGGAAAATGTATCCAACGCGTCCGTTCTGCATCTGCAACGCACAGGGGGTACATGCGTTATACGTCCGTTGTCATCCGTTACGCGTCCAATATATCCGCTAGGCATTCGCTGCGCATCCGCGCAACTCAAATCTGCTCCAGCGGAAAACGGACAGAGGGAGGAAGTGAAACGGATGCAGAAAGGACACGCAGCGTTAGCAGCATGGATGTACAAAGGATGAAAGCGGATGCAGCTCACATAGAAGGCATTAAAATGGAAAAAACTTTCTTATAGGGGACGTATCTCGGATATTTAGGATGTCTGGAGGATGTCTAGAGGATGCAAAAGGACACCTAGCAGAAAACCTATATTTCCTATAAAAAGGGGGAGCAACTCACCTGGATCTCACTTTCAGTCCAGCTGCCCTGCTGTGCAGACCTCTTCAGCTTTCATCTTGCTCTTGCTCTTCCACAGAATCCAGTCATCTCCACCATGTATCATCACACGCTCCTTTTGGTAGCTGTCATCATTCTAC
Organism: Laticauda colubrina; assembly: GCA_015471245.1. Classification (NCBI taxonomy): domain Eukaryota; kingdom Metazoa; phylum Chordata; class Lepidosauria; order Squamata; family Elapidae; genus Laticauda; species Laticauda colubrina. The sequence continues at coordinate 641,389 of BLBF01000154.1, read as the reverse complement.
AACAGTGCAAAGCCCTCTACAGGCTCTTTCAGCTGTTCTATGGGAAGAAAAGGAGGCATCCAAGAAGTGTCTGGGTCCGAAGATGGATTGCGAGAAGAACCGAGTACGGGCTGTATAACAAGCTGATGGTGGAGCTCAGGAACGAAGACCCTTGTGCATTCCAGAACTTCATGAGGATGCCACCAGCCATGTTTGATGAAGTTGTGAAGTGGCTGAGACCCAGGTTGACCAAGGCAAACACCAACTTCCGGCCAAGCCTAGACCCTGGACTGAAGGTGGCACTGACTCTGCACCACCTGGTCTCAGGGACCACGTACAGGAGCATGCAGTACAGCTGGAGGGTGCCACACAACACCATTAGCATTGTGGTCAGAGAAGTGGTGCAGGCCATCATCGAAGAATACCTGGAGTAGCTCCTCCAGTGCCCCTCCACTGAAGAAGGATGGAAGAAAGTTGCAGAGCAGTGGTATCAGAAGTGGGACTCCCCCCCCCCCACTGTTGGAGCCATAGATGGGAAGCACGTGGCCTGCAAAGCTCCAGCCAACTCAGGGTCCACCTATCACAACCACAAGGCATCATCCTCTTCGCCATGGTCGATTCTAACGACAAGTTCATGTACATCGATGCTTCAGGCAACGGGTCAGCTTCAGATGCCCAGGCATACAACCCCAGTCACCTCAAGGAGGGGCTGGAAGGCAACCTCATCATGGGTTTTCCAGATCCAGACCCCCTGCCCAACGACACACAAGATGTGCCCTATTTCATTGTGGGGGATGACGCCTTCTCCCACAGAAGCTACCTCATGAAGCCCTACACTTCCAGATACCTCACCCGTGAAGAGAGGATCTTCAACAACAGGCTGTCCAGGGCAAGGCAGGTGGTGGAGAACGCCTTTTGCATCCTGGCCAAGAGGTTCCAGGTACTTCTCACCACCATGCAGCATCACCCAAAGACTGTGAGGAACATCGTGGAAGATTGCTGCATCCTGCACAATCTCATGCGCACCTGCTACCCAGTGTTGCAGAACAGTCTCATGGGCCGCCAACAAGGCAATGGGGACATGGAGCCTGGGGAATGGAGGCAAGGGTGAAACCTGATAGATACTGTGGATGTGCAAGGCCCCAAAAGAGCTTCATGTGAAGGGAAGAAGCAGCGCAACCTCCTGAAACACTGGTGCAACTCCCCAGCTGGAGCAGTGGAGTGGCAAGACAGGATGGTAGATACTTAATGGATGCTTCCTTCAGCCTGCCTCATCACATTGATGAGATTGGGCCATGTATGTTGAGTGGCCCTACAATGAACAGGGCATTTAATCAAGAGTTGTGTTTATGTTGAAATGTGTTGATGAATGATTAAATTGTTATTGATAATAAAGGGCCATCAGTATGGCACCTGGGAGGGTGGACCATACAGTCCCACTATGCTTGCAATGGAGGCTTATCTATCCCACAGCCATTACCCATCCCACAGGTATCCCTGCCCATCCCACAGCTATTACCCATACCACAGGTATCCCTGCCCATCCCACTGCTATCCTTACACATCCCTCAAGCATGCAAAGGCTTAAACCATTTCTAAAAGTTTCCACCAAGACTTTATTTCCTGAAAGAACTGAACCAAGTGTGTGAAGCCAAGACAAACTTTATTAATAACAAACTGTAAAAGCAAAATGACCCAAGTAAAGTGTCCCAAGGAAAGATAAAGTCAACAGGTAGCAACCCAGTCTCTGGCACTCTTCCCAGTCAGTCTGAGGCATTCCCATGGTCTCAGGGGTGAAGGGTCCAGGTGCTGTGGAGGTGGCTGCTGCTGAAGTGCTGGTCTGAGGTGCCGTTGGGTTGCCTGGCCCCAAGAGGACAACAGGGGATGGTGTGTGGAGGATGCTCTCAGAGAGCTGGCTCAGTCCCGTGTTGTTGAGAGGCCCTTCCTCCAGGACATGGGGTGTCAGGCCCAAGACCGATGACAGATGTTCTGAGGCCGGGCTTGGCTGTTGAGTGGAGGAAGGAGGAGTGTAGTGGGGCTGTCTGGTCTGCAGGTGAGAGAGGTGAGGTGTCTGTGTCATCGTTGGCATCATTGGCATCGTTGCCGTCTGTGTCATCGGTGGCATTGGTGGCATCTGTAGCGTCTGTGGTATCGTTGGCATCTGTGGCATCTGTTTCATCGGTGGCATCGGTGGCACCTGTGACGTGCAATGAACCTGTCCCTGGACTGGGAAGGGCTGCCTGTGCTGCTGGAGCTCCTGGTAGCTGTAGCCTTGGTAGGTGAGGGCCTGTGGAAAGCCTTGGAAGAGATGTGACATCACGTGGGGTGGAGGAGCAGATCTGGACTGGGTCAGAGCAGGTTCAGCTGGGCCTGGAGGGTTGGGCAGAAGACCGGTGATCCTGTCCTTGATCACCTGGTACTGTGATTCGGACATGTCCATGAGGGCCTGGTTGACGTAGGTGAGGAAGGGCTTGCGGTTTGAGGATAGTATGTCGGTGTGTACCAGCTGAGAGAGGAGATTTACACTGCTTTTGATGGTGTCCCTGATCTCCAGCAGGACAGTGTGGCTCTGTCCCTCCGGTCTGCCTCTCTGCCTGCATTCTGTGGAGGTGGAGCTGGGTGTGGGTGTGGGTTGGCTTCTGGGGGCAGCACCGTCTCCTTCCTCCCACTGCATCAGGGGGTCCTCCACGTAGTCAGCCACGGTGAGTGCAGCTGTCTGGGGGGTCTCCGTCGTGGGGCGCTCCACAGATACCTGTCTGCACACAGGAGCCGTCTCTTGGCCAGAAGAGGACTGGGTCTCTGTGGCCTGTCTGAGGGAGAGGGTTGTCAGAGGGGCTGCTCCTCGGTGGCGGATCTCACCCTCCAAGAAGCTGAACTTGGCCATCACCTAGGTCTCACGGTCTGTCAGCTGGACCGTGGTCTGGCAAGAATTCTTCAAGTGCAGTTCCTGTAGCAGGTGTGCATGTGCTTCCACCAACTGAGGAGGACCTCTGAAGTGTAGCCCAGGCTCTCTGCAAGCCGTCTGCTTCCTTTTGGTGTCTTGCTAGAGCCTGTGTCCCTTCCACCATAGGTACTCGTTCTCCCTCAGCCATTCCAGCACCTCATCCTCATGTTCCTCTTCGGTGGAGTACTGCCTCCTCTCCCTGTCTCACGTATGCCTCTTCCTCCCTCTGGCAGGGCCTTCTGGGCCCTCATCAGAGGGGCTTAGAGGTTCTTGAAGCTGGTTCACCACACCACCACCATCAGCAGCAGCAACAACAACAGTAGCAGCAAAAGCAGGACCAGAAGGACCAGCAGCACCAGCAGGACCAGGAGCACCAGCAGCACCAGCAGCACCAGCAGGGGCAGGAGCACCAGCAGCACCAGCAGCACCAGCAGGACCAGCAGCACCAGGAACACCAACAGGACCAGGAGCAGCACCAGCAGAGTAAGCACCAGCAGAAGCACCAGCACCAGGAGCAGTACCAGCAGAGTAAGCACCAGCAGAAGCACCAGCACAAGGAGCAGCACCAGCAGAGGAAGCACCAGCAGAAGTACCAGCCCCAGGAGCAGCCCCAGCAGAGGAAGCCCCAGCAGAAGCAGAGTCAGGGCCAGGGGGTGGGATGGTGGCCCTGTCCTTCTTGCTAGGGCTGGCAGTAGATGGCACAGGCTTCTTCTTCTTCCCCATGGTTGCTGGAGATGTGTCTGGCTGCAGGTCTTTCCTCTGAATGGTGACCTGCTTGCGAGCTGCCTCCTTTTATATCCATGGGGCTGATGCAATGCATCCTCCCCACATGCGCAGTGAACACTTTGCATCCGCTAGGCATCCACTAGGCATTTGCTAGGCGTCCGCTCTGCATCTGCGTCATCTGCTACGCATCCGCTCTGCATCCGCCCCTTCCGCTGCGCGTCTGCTTTGCTGTGCTCTCCCGGAAGCCCTGTGGATGTGCCATACACTTCCATCCGCTAGGCTTCCGTGGAGCATCCGCTTTACATCCGCCCTACATCCTCCCCACGTCCATTCCTTTCCGTTGTTGTCCATTCTCTTGATGCAAATTTGGGGCACTTTTGAGAGCGGATAACAATGGATGGAACATTTTCTCGTCCGCTTTGTCCTTTTTAGAAACTTTTTGCATCCGTCAGCCGATGTGACAGGACCTTATACTCCAGTAGGAAATGATTTTTAGCTACCAGGACTATAACACTTTTTACCAAAACTTCAATGTTGCACTGAAAAAGAATGACCAAACTCGATAGGGATATTTTGAAAATGATATCAAAATAATAAATGATTGCAAACTAAATGTGGGGTGCTCATGGAAAGAAAGGACATGCATCCATAACAATTTCAAGATGTGAACATTTAATTGTGGGGGATCCCAACTCAAGTATCAATCCTCCTTGCAGGCACCATGCTTGGAGAAGACATTTCATAAAACCTGGATCAACTTTAGGGAAGGGTAATGAACTCAAGAAAGAGGTCAAAGGAGCTGGTTTTAGCCTTCAGGAAAGACCAGAAGGAGAAGAGGCATGTGGACCTTCAGGAACTGAAAATCAGGTCCCTGGAAGCCCCTTTTCTAATAATGTTATAACTGGAGAGGAGAAGGATAGAGCATGCTATCTATTCGTCCAGCATCCGTTCATTGACGTTTCATCCGCTCCAAAAGTTTTGGGTTGCCCAAAACTTTTGCGCAGAAAATGTATCCAGTTCGTCCGTTCTGCATCCGCTATGCATCCGCTACGCATCCGTTATGCATCCGCTATATCCGCTAGGCATCCGCTGCGCCTCCGCGCAACTTGCATCCACTTGGAGGCAGGGAGGAAGCGGAACGGACGCAGAACGGATGCCTAGCGGATGCAGAACGGATGCAGCATGGAAACAAAGCATTTAAAACGGAAAAAACTTTCGCAGAGGGGACCTATCTCGGATATTAAGGATGTCTAGAGGATGCCTAGAGGATGCAAAGGGACACCTATACTGCCTATACAAAGGGGGAGCAACTCGTCTGCATCTCACTTTCAGACCAGCAGACCAGCTGTGCAGACCTCTGCAGCCTTCATCTAACTCTTCCTCTTCCAAAGCATCCATTGATGTCCACCATGGATCGTAACACAGTCCTTTTGGCAGCCGCCATCCTTCTGTAACAGTACGAAGCCATATACAGGCTCTGTGAACTCTACTATGGGAAGAAAAAGAGGCGGCCAAGAAGCGTCTGGGTACGAAGATGGATTGGGAGAAGAGCAGAGTACGGACTGTACAACAAGCTGATGGTGAAGCGCAGGAACGAAGACACTCGGGCATTCCAAAACTTCATCAGGATGTCTCCAGCCATGTTTGACGAAGTTGTGCAGCGCCTGACACCCAGGTTGACCAAGGCAAACACCAACTTCCGACCCAGCCTGGACCCTGGGCTGAAGGTGGCACTGACTCTGCACCACCTGGCCTGTGGGACCACGTACAGGAACATGCAGTATGCCTGGAGGGTGCCACACAACACCATCAGCATTGTGGTCAGAGAAGTGGTGCAGGCCATCATTGAAGAATACCTGGAGGAGCTCCTCCAGTGCCCCTCCACTGAAGAAGGCTGGAAGAAAGTTGCAGAGCAGTGGTATCAGAAGTGGAACTTCCCCCACACCGTTGGAGCTATAGATGCGAAGCACGTGGCCTGCAAAGCTCCACCCAACTCAGGGTCCAATTATTTCAACTACAAGGGCTTCTTCAGCATTATCCTCTTCGCCATGGTCGATTCTGACTACAAGTTCATGTACATCGATGATTCAGGCAACGGGTCAGCTTCAGATGCCCAGGTATACAACCCCAGTGACCTCAAGGAGGGGCTGGAATGCAACCTCATCATGGGCTTCCCAGATCCAGACCCCCTGCCCAACGACACACAAGATATGCCCTACTTCATTGTGGGGGATGACTCCTTCTCCCTCAGAACCTCCCTCATTAAGCCCTACACTTCCAGATGCCTCACCCGTGAAGAGAGGATCTTCAACTACAGGCTGTCCAGGACAACACGGGTGGTGGAGAACGCCTTTGGCATCTTGGCCAACAGATAACAGATACTTCTCACCATCATGCAGCATTGCCCAGAGACCGTGAGGGACATCGTGGAAGCTTGCTGCATCCTGCACAATCTCATGTGCACCCGCTACCCAGTGTTGCAGAACAGTCTCATTGACCACCAACAAGGCAATGGGAACAGGGAGCCTGGTGAATGGAGGCAAGGCCGAAACCTGATAGATACTGTGGATGTGCAAGGCCCCAACAGAGCTTCACATGAAGGGATGAAGCAGCGCAACCTCCTGAAACACTTGTGCAACTCCCCAGCTGGAGCAGTGAAGTGGCAAGACAGGATGGTAGATGCTTTAATGGATGCTTCCTTCAGCCTGTCTCAACACACTGATGAGATTTTGCCATGTATGTTGAGTGGCCCTACAATGAGCAGGACATTTAATAAAGAGATGTGTTTATGTTGAAATGTGTTGATGAATGATTAAATTGTTATTGATAATAACGGGCCATAGGTGTGGCACCTGGGAGGGTAGACCATACAATCCCATTATGCTTGCACTGGAGGTTTATCTATCCCTCAGCTATTACCCATACCACGGGTATCCCTGCCCATCCCGCTGCTATCCTTACACATCCCACAAGCATGCAAAGGCTTAAACCATTTCTAAAAGTTTCCACCAATACTTTATTTCCTGAAAGAACTGAACCAAGTCTGTGAAGCCAAGACAAACTTTATTAATAACAAACTGTAAAAGCAAAATGACCGAAGTAAACTGTCCCAAGCAAAGATAAAGTCAACAGGTAGCAACCCAGTCTCTGGCACTCTTCTTGGTCACTTGGAGGTGTGCCTAGTCTCAGGGGTGAAGGGTCCAGGTGCTGTGGAGGTGGCTGCTGCTGGAGTGCTGGTCTGAGGCACCATTGGGGTGCCTGGCCCCGAGAGGACAACAGGGGATGGTGTGTGGAGGAAGCTCTCAGAGAGCTGGCTCAGTCCTGTGATGTTGAGAGGCCCTTCCTCCAGGACATGGGGTGTCAGGCCCAAGACCAATGACAGATGTTCTGAGGCCGGGCTTGGTTGTTGAGTGGAGGAAGGAGGAGTGTAGTGGGGCTGTCTGGTCTGCAGGTGAGTGAGGTGAGGCGTCGGTGGCATCTGTGGCATCGGCGGCATCTGTGGCATTGGTAGCATCGGTGGCATCGGTGGCATCGGTGGCATCTGTGGCATTGGTGGCACTGGTGGCATTGGTGGCACCTGTGGCATGCAATCAACCTGTGCCTGGACTGGGAAGGGCTGCCTGTGCTGCTGGAACTCCTGGTAGCCGTAACCTTGGTAGGTAAGGGGCTGTTGAAAGCCTTGAAAGGGCTGTGACATCACCTGGGGTGGAGGAGCAGACCTGGACTGGGTCGGAGTAGGTTCATCTGGGCCTGGAGGGTGGTGCAGAAGACCTGTGATCCTCTCCTTGATCACCTGGTACTGGGATTCGGACATGTCCATGAGGGCCTGGTTGATGTAGGTGAGGAAGAGCTTTCTGTTGGAGGATGGTATGTCAGAGTGTACCAGCTGAGAGAGGAGATCTACGCTGCTTTTGATGGTGTCCCTGATCTCCTGCAGGACAGTGTGGCTCTGTCCCTCCGGTCTGTCTTTCTGCCTGCTTTTGTGGAGGTGGAGCTGGGTGTGGGTGTGGGTTGGTCTCTGGTGGCAGTGGCCTCCTCTTGCTCCAACTGTGTCAGGGGGTCCTCCATGTGTTCCACCACGGGGAGTGCAGCTGTCGGGGGGATCTCCGTTGTGGGGAACTCCATAGATACCTTCCTGGAAACAGGAGCTGACTCCAGAAGAGGACTCTCTCTCTGTGGGCTGCCTGAGAGAGAGGGTTGACAGAGGGTATACTCCTCGGTGGTGGTCCTCACCCTCCAAGAAGCTGCACTTGGCCATCACGTAGGTCTCCCGGTCAGTTCTTGTACCAGGTGTGCATGTGCTTCCACCAACCGAGGAGGACCTCCAAAGTGTAGCCCAGGGTCTCTGCCTTCTCTCTCCAAGCTGACTGCTTCTGCTTGTTGTCTCGATAGAGCCTGTGTCCCTTCCGCCAGAAGTACTAGTTCTCCCTCAGCCATTCAAGTACCTCATCCTCATGTTCCTCTTCAATGTACTGTCTCCTCTCCCTATCACGCGATTGATTCTTCCACCCTCTGGCAAGGACTTCTGGACCCTTATCAGTAGGGCTTTGAGGTTCTAGGGGCTGGTCCACCACACCACCACCAGCAGCAGCAGCAATAGCAGCAGCAGCAAAAGCAGCAACAGCAGCAACAGCAGCACCAGTAGGACCAGGAGCACCAGCAGCACCAGGAGCACCAGGAGCACCAGCAGCACCAGCAGGACCAGGAGCAGCACCAGCAGAGTAAGCACCAGCAGAAGCACCAGCACCAGGAGCAGGACCAGCAGAGTAAGCACCAGCACCAGCAGAGTCAGCCCAAGCAGCAGAAGCCCCAGCAGAAGCAGAGTCAGCGCCAGGGGGTGGGATGGTGGTCCTGCCCTTCTTGCCAGGGCTGGTAGGAGTAGGCACAGGCTTCCTCTTCTTCCCCATGGTTGTTGGCTGAAGATGTATCTGGCAGCAGGTATTTCCTCTGAATGGTGACTTGCTTGCGAGCTGCCTCCTTTTATATCCATGGAGCTGACACAATGAATCCTCCCCGCATGTGCAGTGAACACTTTGCATCCACTAGGCATCTGCTAGGCATCCGTTAGGCATCCGTGATGCATCTGCTTCATCCGCTAGGCATCCACTCTGCATCCGCTCCTTCCGCTGCACGTGCACTTCGCTGTGCTCCCCCAGAAGCCCTGCAGACATATCATCCACTTCCATCCACTTCCATCTGCTAGGCTTCCATGGAGCATCTGCTTAAAGGCCCTGTCACACTGGCTGACAGATGCAAAACATTTGTATAAAGGACACAGCATGAGAAAAATGTTCCATCCATTGTTATCCCCTCTCAAAAGGGGAAAAAATTTGCATAACCAGAGCGGACAACACGGAAAGGAACGGATGGGGGGAGGATGTAGGGCGGATGGAAAGCGGATGCTCCATGGAAGCCTAGCAGATGGAAGCGGATGAGAGTGGATGGCACATCTGCAAGGCTTCCAGGGGAGCACAGCAAAGTGGATGCAGAATGGAAAGAGCAGATGCAGAGCGGACGCCGAGCGGATGAAGCGGATGCAGAGCGGAAGCCTAGTGGATGTCTAGAGGAAGCCTAGCAGATGCCTAGCAGAAGCCTAGCAGATGCTTTGCGGATGCCTAGCGTTCACTGCGCATGCAGGGAGGATGCATTGCGTCAGCTCCGCGGATATAAAGGGAAGCAGCTCCCAAGCAGGTCACCATTCAGAGGAAAAACCTGCTTCCAGACACAGCTCTTCAGCTAGCCAGCCAGCCAGCCAGCCAGCCATGGGGAAGAAACTGAAGCCTCTGCCATCTGCTGCCAGCCCTGGCAAGAGGGACAGGGACACCCTCCCACCCCCTGGCCCTGACTCTGCTTCTGCTGGGGCTTCTGCTGCCCGAGCTCGATCTTCTGGTGCTGGGGCTTCTGCTGACTGCTTCTGGAGGTGGTGCTTCTGCTGATGCTTACTCTGCTGATGCTGTTCCTGGTGCTGCTGCTTCTGCTGGTACTTACTCTGCTGGCGCTGCTCCTGGTACTGGTGTTTCTGCTGGTGCTTACTCTGCTGATGCTGCTTCTGGTGGTGGTGCTT
>BLBF01000154.1:573220-584392 GCA_015471245.1 Laticauda colubrina | reverse complement strand
CTGCACATATGATGGATTCTGTTGGGATTTTTTTGGGTGCTATGGCATAATTGAATCCTATGGTTAGGACAACTGTTTCTGTTTTGGTGAGTTCTCTGTTGCAAATGTTATATACTCATTGCTTCAGGTGTTGTTGTGAGTTGTTAGGAGCTTTCTTTTCATGTTCTAATTTCATTAGTTTCTTCAAGAGTTTTTCATTTTGTCAGTGGTTTCAGTTTCAGCTCTCCAAGTTGTCAGTTGTTTTATCTTATCCCAAAGTAGAGGGTGGATTTTGCTTCTCAATTCCAGGTGTAGTGCTAGCAAATCTTTGTTTAACTGATACAGTTGGAATCTCTTACTGTGGAGCTCGTTCCTGGGTTGAGCCATTTCAGTTCTTTTCAGGATACGTTTAGTAGCTGCTGTTCTGTGATGAAATGTTAATTTGAAGCAGGTTTGTATTGCATTGTTGTCTCTGCAGCTGCATAGGAATTTCAGGTCACATAATATTCCTGCTCTTTTAACTTCCAGCTTCTCATAGGTTTTGGTCTGGCTATTTATTTCCTCCCTGTAGAGGTCTGATATTTGTTTTCTTAAGTTTTCGTGGGTACTTACATGTATGCTGTTCAGCTTCCTTCGGGTATTATCCCATATCATTGCAGTTTTTCTTTTAAAGTTGTAGCAACGTTTCAGCAGAATCTCATCTGCCATCATCAGGCTTCTGTATTGAGTTCATCTGTGAGTCAGACTATCATAGCCCTTTAGTTTTAAATTTGAGTCTAGCCTACTGTTGAGCCAGAATGCTTTTTTCTTCATCCTGATTGGTTGGGAGTCTTGGTCTGTGTTTATTGATCTTGGAGTTTGCTTGATTGGTGTTTATGGTTTCTTCTGTCTATTTTGTGGCTTTGATTGGCTTGGAACATTGTGTTCCTATATTGGAGGCTTTCAGTGTGTCTTGTCTTCAAGTAAAAGGACGGCTATCATCTATTTGGAAGCTAGGTTTCATCTGGGTGCCTGGTTGGGGTGTGTTTGAGCTGGAGATATCAGAGGAAGTCTGTTTGTGCCCAGGTGTTCACCTGGCTTGTGGTGTGGAGATCTTTCTGTTTGAGAGTGCAGGCTTCCAAATGATTGACAGTCTGGTGGAATCATCTCTTCTATTCATGCTTTCAGGTATTTTTTCAATCTCTACAGCTTCTCTGATGATTCCCCAGAAAACCCCAACCACAGAATCATCATGGAAGTAATAGAGATTGAATAGAATAGAATAGTATGAATAGAAGAGATGATTCCACCAGACTGTCAATCATTTGGAAGCCTGCACTCTCAAACAGAAAGATCTCGACACCACAAGCCAGGCAAACACCTGGGCTCAAAAAGAACCCCCCTGATACCCCCAGCTCAAACACACCCCAACCAGGCACCCAGATGAAACCTAGCTTCCTAATAGATAGCCGTCGTTTTACTTGAAGCCAAGCTGCACTGAAAGCCTCCAATAGAGAAACACAGTGTTGCCAGCCAATCAAAGCCACAAACCAGACATAAGATATTAGAAACACCAATCAAGCAGAACACAGAAAACTCCAAGACCAATAGACAGAGACCAAGACTCCCAACCAATCAGGATGATGAAAAAAACCATTCTGGCACAGGAGTAGCCTAGTCCCAAATTTAAAACTGAAACGGCTGTGAAAGTCTGACTCACACTATACAGAACATTATACAGAGAAGCCTGATGATGGCAGATGAGATTCTGCCGAAATGTTGCTACAACTATAAAAGCACAACTATAATGACATGAGAAAATACCTGAACAAAGCTGAATACAAGACATGTAAGTTCCCTCAAAAACTTAAGAAAGCACACACATATATATACTGCAAGCTACTTCTGCAGCCAGCTGTCTACAATTTGGTAGTTCAAATCCCACCAGGCTCAAGGTCAGCCTTCCATCCTTCTGAGGTGGGTAAAATGAGGACCCAAATTGTTGGGGGAAATATGCTGTGTCTGAAAATCTTTTAGAAAGGGCTGTAAAGCACTATAAAGTGGTATATAATCCTAAGTGCTATTGCTATTCCAGAGATCTTTGCCTTTATATATCATTGATCAATTTAGTCCTTGCACACGTAATTAGGCCACTCAACTGCCTCCCATCTGTAATTAGCTCTGTTTTTGCTTCCATCATGTTGATCAAAGGTGGCTTATCTCTTGTTATTTTCTCCTATGTTTGATGCAGCCTGGGTTAATGATATATAAAGGCAAAGATCTCGGTAATGGTAGCTTAATACTTTGACAATGTCGGCAGAGGCTGACGAAAGCTTAGTAAGTATATGAAATGTAATTTTAAGTTACGGAGATCGCAGGATGTCTGTTTCTTCTTTTACACACACACACACACATACACAAACACACATACACACCTACATAGTTTAATGTGATACATTGTTTCACTCTATATTTGTGCAGTAGAAAAAGGTTCTTCATTAATATATGAAGGAAGGATGGGCAGATGAAAGAAAAGATAGGTGAGAGTAAATGGAATATATTGTGACATTGTTTTTTTATTTGTTTATCATGTTTATGTAGTATATATTTGATATGGTGAACCTTTGAGAGCTGCATGTAACAAAATTTCATTTTAATGTATGCTGATTAGTGTGCATTCAAACTAATAAAGTTATATACTCTAAGTCTGTCTGTCTATCATCATCATCTATCTTTTTATCTATCTATGGCAGGGGCATCAAACTGGATTTCTTCAAGGACTGGATCAGCATTGTAGTTCTCCTCCTTTGGGCAGCCTGGGGGGACTTGGGACAGATGCCTCCTGCAGCACTTTGCTGGCCAAAATGGGGCAAGGGGAGCTGTGCATGGCCCCCACATGCCCTGTTTTTGGCCTGGATGGCCTCCTGCAGCACTTTGCTGGCAGAAACGCCCCCCCCCATGCCCCATTTTGACTGCCAAAGGCACCATAGACTGGTGCTTTGCTTTGTCCAGTAGCAGCTGTCAGAAGCTCCTGAAGCGCCCAGGCCTCTTCTTCAGTTCCAAATCCAGAACTGCTGCCAACAAGTGCCACACACCTCTAGGAAATCTGCAGCGTTCCATTTCACTCCACCACCCATGCAGTTAATACATGGCCTGCGTTAAACTTCTAAGGAGCTCCTGCCAACTCATAAAACATCCCCACATTCTGCTTAACAAGGCACAGAATTACTTAATAACTGCAACCGGGAATACAGTTTTGAAGTCATTGACCAAAGCAATTAAAAGGATGTATCACTTAATGACCACTATATTCAACCACCAAGATTCCAATTCAATCAATAAATCAGAATAGAACTGGAAGGGACTTTGGAGGTCTTCTAGTCTTCTTCCAGGAGGCCCAATACCATTTCAGACAAGATTTTGTCCATTCTCTTCTTAAAAACCTTCTGTGTTGAAGCATCTATAACTTCTAAAGGCAAGTTGTTCTACTGGTTAATTGTTCTCACTGCTCGGTAGTTTTTCCTTAATTTCAGGTTGCTTTGCTCCTTTTTTTTTTTTGGTTAAGTTTTATTGATTTTTAAAAACAAACAAAAAACAAACAAAACATAAAAACAACCATCTTTCTTCCATAAATATACAAGCAGTGAGTCGGTTGGTTTACAGTTTTTTTTGTGTTTCGATTTCATAGTCTCAATTACAGTTACATTACATAATAACTCATATTATCAATCAAAAATTGAATATCCTAGTATTATTGTTAATCAATCATTTGACTATAATTTTGTTCATTCATACTTTGCGAGATAGCTATACTTTACTTGGTTTATTTCATAAAAATTCATGTAGTCCTCCCAAATCTATCCTAAAAACATTATATATATATATAATAATAATAAAAAAAGAAAAGAAATACATCTTTATATATTCATTATTTTCTAAAATTCTACATATTCTATTATATTTTGTTATCTAGCCATTGATAGAAAAGGTCCCAAATTTTGTAAAATTGTTTATCCTCTTGTTCTCTAATTTCAAATGTCAATCTACTCATTTCAGCACATTCCAGTATTTTCCTGATAGTTTCCTCTTGCAATGGCATTTTCTCATTTTTCCAGTTTTTAGCAAATACAATCCTAGCTACGGGTTGATACATTTGCAATCAAATATTTTAAATCTTTGCTGTATGTATCAGGTAGAATTCCCAATAAAAATATCTCTGGTTTTAAATCTATATGCTTTTTAGTCATTTTTTTCCAACCACGTGTGGATTTTAGTCCAATATTTTTTTGCATCCGCACAAGTCCACAACATATGGTAATATGAGCCAGGTATCTGATGACATTTCCAACATCTTTCAGATTTATTCTTGAACATTCTTGCTATTCTTGTCAGAGGAAAGTGCCACCTGTAAAACATCTTGTACAAATTTTCTTTAAATGCTGTTGACATTGTCATTTTATAATTTTGAAACCACAATTTTTGCCATTTCTCTAGATCAATCCCATATCCAAAATTCTTCCCCCAAGCAATCTTTGCTTCTTTAACTTGTTCTTCTTCTAGTTTAATTTCTAATAAATATCCATACAGTTTTTTAATCACCTTTTCATCAGTACCTGTCAAAATCTTATCCAAATCAGTCAATTTATCATAGAAACCTTCTGTTTAAAAATCTTTTTCATACCATGAATGTATTTGCGCATAAGAAAACCAATTCATCTTTATACCTTGTTCCTCTAGTTTTTGCAGATTTATATTCACCTTTTTCAGACAAAATTTCCCCAAAACTAACTGTTTGTTCCTTCTTATATGCTATAGGATAAGAAAATGCTTCAATAGTCGATAACCAGACTGAAATTTTCAAATAACATTGTCTTTTAATCTTCTCCCAATTTAACCACAGAGACTCCTGTATATGATGTCTTCTAAAATAACCCTATATTTTAGTTCCCTTATACCATAAAAAGGCATGCCACCCCAACAACAAATCATGTCCTTCTAATGCCAACAATCTAATATTTCTTAATGTTATCCATTCCTTCGCCCATGTCAAGTTTGTAGCTTGGTAGTACAACTCCCAATTAGGCAGACCAAATCCTCCTCTAATTCTAGCATCTTGTAAGATTTTTAACTTTTTTCTCGCTTTCTTACCTTGCCATATTTATTTCAACACAATTTTGTTTAAATCTTCAAAATAGTCCTTTTCAAGCCTAATTGTATTGTTTGAAACAAATATAAAATTCTGGGTAAAATATTCATTTTGATTTTTGAAATTCTCCCTATTAGTGACAATTGTAGGTTCTCCCATTTTGTCAAATCTAGTGCTATCTGTTGTTTGAGTTTAGTGTAATTGTTCTCTTTTAGTGTACTACATCTTGCTGTCAAATGTATCCCCAAATACTTTACCTTATTCGTGATTTGAATTTTCAAGACATCTGTCAATTCTTCTTTTTGTTTTAGTAGCATATTCTTTGTCAAAATCTTTGTCTTATCTTTGTTTATTTTCAAGCTGGCCATCTTGCCATATGCCTCCATTTTTTCCCATAGTTTTGGTGCTGTTTCTAGAGGGTCTTCTAAAATAAAGGCCAAGTCATCCACAAAATCTTGCAATTTAAATTCTTCCTTTTTAATTTTCATTCCTTTCATACTCTTTTTGTCTCTAATGTTTCTATTTAACACTTCCAAAGTTAATATAAATAGCAAAGGTGATAGTGGGCAACCATGTCTTGTATCTTTTCTTATGTTGATAGAGTCTGTTAATTCTCCCTCTATCATTACCTTTGCCATTTGCTTAAAATATATGGCTTGTATTGCATGAATAAATTTTCTGTTGAAGCCCATCTGTTCCAATAATAATAACATGAATCTCGAGTTCACATTATCAAATGCCTTTTGTGCATCTAAAAATATGAAAGCCATTTATTTTTCGGGATGTGCCTCATAATATTCCAAAGTGTCCAGTATTACTCTCATATTATCTTTAATTTGTCTCTTTGGCAGAAATCCATTTTGGTCAGGATGAATAAAATTATTTCAATATTTTTGAGTCTCTCTGCAAATATTGATGTGAAAATTTTGTAGTCTGCATTTAATAAAGAAATGGGTCTATAATGCTGAATTTGTAATAGATCAGTCTCTTCTTTTGGAATAAGTGTAATGTAGGCTTCTGACCATGTTTTAGGTATCTTCTTCTTTAACATAATTTCATTCATGACTTCTAGCAATGGTGCCTTCCCATTGTTTTGTTTCTTAAGTGCTTCAGTTAACTCCATCATGGTTATATTGCTTTCTAACATTTTTTTCAATCTCTTTACGTATCTTAGGTAGATTAGCATTCTGTAAATACTGTTTAACTCTTTCTTCATCATTATTGTCTTGCTCATATAATTTTCCATAAAAGTCTTGAATGATTTCCTTCTTCTCTTTATTGCTGTGGCAAACTTGACCTTGATCATCTATTAACTGCGGTATTTTCCTTGATTCTTTTTCCTTTCTCAGTTTGCATCCTCAAAATAATTCTGTTTAGCACTTCTAATTTTCTGTGCTAATTCTTCTTTCTCTATTAAACTCATTTTATGTTTAATTGTATCCAGTTTTAGCTTAATGTCTTTTTTCTGTGGCATTTTCTGTAGTTCTTTTTCAACTCTTTTATATTCATCTTCGAAAGCTTCTGTGGCTTGCCTTTTCCTGATGTTCCTTTTCCTTGTGTAGTCTATTATCAAGCCTCTAGCATATGCCTTCATTGTGTCCCATACATTCTGGATTGAAGTGTCTTCTTTTTTATTTTCTCTAAAGAAAAAAGGCAATTCTTTCTCCATCTGCTGTATAAAATCCTTCTCCTTTAGAATAGTATTATTTAACGTCCATCTCGATCTTCTTTTTTTGTCCTTTCCATTTAATTGTCACTGGATTGTGATCTGCCCAAGTACTTGTTCTGATATTTGTTTCTTGAATATTAGATATTAGTTCTGTTGAAGTCCAAATCATATCTATTCTGGACCATGATAAATTTCTATTTGAATAAAAAGTGTATTCTTGGTTTTAACATTTCTTTCTCTCCATATATCTTTTAAGTTTATTTCGTCTATCATTTTAAAAAAGGATTTGGGGAGAGTCTTTCTTTTTTCCTTTGTTGTTGTTTTTGCTATATAGCCCAGTTTATTGTCTACAATTCCATTGAAATCTCCAACATAACTATATTGACATAGTCCAGTTCAATTATTTTCATGTGTAATTTTTTATAAAATTCTTCTTGTTTATCATTCGGAGCATAAATTTCAATCAAGAGTGTTTTCGTATTATTGTCCATTATTTCCACCATTAATACTCTTCCAACTTCATCAGTATAAATCAATTTTGCTGAAATGGTCTCTTTGATATATAAAACCACTCATCTTTTCTTTGACAATGTAAGAAAAGATGAGTGGTTTTATATATCAAAGAGATTAGGTTTGGCAGCTGTCTTAGATCTTGGTTCACGTTATTCTTTAGTCTCCACCGACCCACCTATTGTCCCTTCTTCTTTTTCAGTCACCTTTTGGTCATCTTGGAATTCAATTAGTGAAATCTCTTTTTCTGCCTCCTCCTCTCTCCTTCTAAAAAATTCTGCATAAAATAATTCTGCTTTCTTGATTGAGTCAATTCTGTCTCTGTTCTTGCCATATAAACATTAACCCTTCTGGGATTAGCCATCTATAATTCACCTCTTTTTTCAAATGCATTTTAGTCAAAAATTGGTATTGTCTTCTCATCTCTCTCACTCTTCTGGGTATTTGCTTTAAAACCACAATCTCTTTGCCTTTGTATTTCAGTGTTTTCTCTCTTACCACTTGTAATATTTGTGTTTTAATGGCTTTTTTTGTAAATCTGATATGAACTTCTCTTGGTAGATTATTTCTCAACGCATATCTTGTAAAAACTCAGTATACCTCATCTACACCATCCATCATCTTCTCTTCTGTTATTTCCAAAGCTTCAGCCAATATTTCTATAATTATCTCAGCTAGATTTTGTCCTTTTTCTTCCTCTATGTTTGGAAATCTGAGATAGAATTCTGATCTGTCCATCTCCCATTTCAGCATCCCACTTTTATCTTGTTCAACCACTGTTAATCTGATATCAATATCTCCAATCTTCTTGTCTCTTTGTTTATCTTCTTCAATTTTTTGGAATCTCTCATCATACTTCACCATCATTTGTTAAATATTCTCCACCTTTTCATCAGTTTTCCCCATTCTTTGTTCAATATTCTCTGTTCTTTGCTCAATATTTTCTATGCTCTTTTCAGTGTTGTCTGATTTTATTTTAAGGTCTTGGATTCCTTGCATAATCATCTGTAGTCACTCTTTCTTGATCTTTGTCTTGCTTTAACATTGTCTGAATTGAACGTTGTCCTCCAGATGGTGGTGAGGTGGAAGTAGAAGTTGAGGAGCCAGAAGCGATAAACTTCCTACACATTTTAAACAATTTGGGATCTTCAGGTTCTTCTAAACCCTAATCCAATTATGGAATAGCCAATAATAATCCAAAATGAAAAATAAAAATGGTAGAGAGAAAAACCCAATAATAATAAAAAGAAAAGGAGAAAAAATTTCTTCAGGTTCTTCTTAACCTAAATCCAATCAATAATTAGGTAGAAAGGAAGGAGAAAAATGAAAAGTTTAAAAAGAGCAAAAAAAAATTGAGAAAATAAAAATAATTCTTCAGGTTTTTCAACACCTTAATTCAATTGAGAATTCTCAAATAAAAAAAAGCATAAAAGTGAACCAAAAGAGTAGATCAAAAAACAAAAAATCCCAAAGAAGAAAGGGAAAAAAAAAGAAAATTTTGAGGCTTTCCCTTTAAAATATTAAGCAAAGATGGAAATATTACTAAAATAAAGGTTTTAAAAAGAAAAAATGAACTGTACAGCTGGTAAAGGCTAGGTCCCACTGGCAGAGGGATGCAAAACATATGGAAAAAGGACACAGCGGACGAGTAAAATTTCGGGGGTGGCTCCATCCATTGTTATCTGCTCCAAAAAGTGGCCCAAATTTGCATAAACAGAACGGAAAAGAACGAAAAGGAACGGACGGGGGTAGTACGTAGCGGGGATGTTAAATGGATGTTCGTAGTAAGCCTAGCGGATGGAAGTGGATGGAAGTAGATGACACATCCGAAGGGCTTCTGGGGGAGAATTGCGAAGCGGATGCATAATGGAAGGGGCGGATGCATAGCGGATGATGCGGATGCATCATGGACGCCTATAGGAAGCAAAGCGGATGCATAGCGGATGCATAGCTGATGCAAAGCATTCACTACATATGCGGGGAGTATGAATTGCATCAGCTCCGCAGATATAAATGGATGCAGCTTGCATGCAGTCAACATTCAGAGGAAAGACGTGCTTCCACAGACATCTTCGAATAACACCATGGTTCGTCAGTCAGGGAAGAAAAGAAAGCCTGTGTGTTAAGCCTGGGTTCCCCAACCAGGGTTAGGGAGACAAGCTAAACAGAATGTGCAGCGTTAGTCAGATAGGCACACAGATAAATGAGTGAGCTAAGCTTGTATGTTTATTAACATACAGTAAAAATAACAGATACACTTGTGCTATCAAGAATATAGTTTATTCCATTATAAGTTCATGGCATAGTCAAATAACAGTCCAATAGTCATTTATCATGTAGTCAGTCCATTCAGGGATATTCAGTTAGCAAAGTCCATGTAGAATATCCTATGTCAGTTCACTTACAAATTAGTCCTTTGTTCTCTCTCCCGTTCGAGCAATGCAGTCTAGATTCCAAGCAGTAATCAGGGATCATCAAAGCCAGAGAGAGAGCAAGCTGTAGTCTTGCTTCTTTTAAAGTGTTTTCATAACCACTCCCTTAATTATTATCCCACAGTTAAAGCTGCAGACACTTTAACATACACAACTATGATTCATAGTTATTATTTTACCTAAACCAGTTAGGGTAAACAATGTTATCCCTAACACTGTGCCTACTCCTGCCAGCCCTGGCAAGAAGGACAGAACCACCATCCCACCCCCTGGCACTGACTCTCCAGCTGCTGGTACTGCTGGTGCTTCTACTACTGCTGCTGGTGCTGCTGGTGCTTCTCCTGCTGCTGCTGTTGCTGCTGGTGCAATCGTGGACCAGCCCCAAAGCCCTCAAAGCTCTGAAGCCCCTGAAGGCCCTGCTACTGAAGCCCCTGCCAGAGGGAGGAAGAGGCAAGGGAAGCAAAAGGGAGAGAGGAAACAGTACACTCTTTCCAAGGACCATGAGGAAGAGGTGCTGGAATGGCTGAGGGAGAACGAGTACCTGTGGAGAAAGGGCCACAGACTCTATTGCGACACCAAGAAGAAACAGGCAGAGAAGAAGGTGGAGCTTCGTCTCGGTGCTACAGCTGAGATCTCAGAGCTCTGAGATCTCAGCTGATATTTTCACCCCTGGTCGGTCCTAATGGACCTAAACCGTTCCGTAGAGACGGGGATTGTGAAGGGCACAGTCCCAGGATCCCAGAGATATCGCAAATCTCTGGTTTGATCCGGGAGAAGCCCTTTTGCTGGCGGTGGAAAGACAGCCTCCAAAGCTGCTGAAGTTGGGACAGCTCCGAAAAGAAAGAGGCTGGAGTGAGGGTGTGTCGGCTGGGTGAGAAACTTCTTTTGTATTGCAAATTGGCTGAGACCTGAAAGGATATCCTGAACAAAGAAGAAACCTGTGGCTTTATTTTTGTCTGACTGGAAT
Organism: Laticauda colubrina; assembly: GCA_015471245.1. Classification (NCBI taxonomy): domain Eukaryota; kingdom Metazoa; phylum Chordata; class Lepidosauria; order Squamata; family Elapidae; genus Laticauda; species Laticauda colubrina. The sequence goes on along the minus strand of BLBF01000154.1, from coordinate 573,710 downwards.
CTGGTTGAGCGGCGTTTTTTAAGTGATGTCAAATTGAGGCTTGGATTCTTTCCTTACTATTTTTTTTTCTCTTTTCTGAGGACTTTAATGTGACTTTGTAGGTAACCAGATTGAATTTTTTCTTATATATATTTTTATGCTTCTTTTGATTTTTTAATTTTCTTTAGGATAGAGGCCCCTTTTGTTTCTTCTGAGTTTTGTATACATTACTCTTTTTTCTGGCTGAGGGGGGAAAAAGTATTAAGAGACCTTGCAACACTGCCAACTAGAGGCTTGAAAGTACTTTATTTGAACTGGGGAGAAATGTATAAGCACTCCTTCTCAAGGACATTTTAATGTGATAAGATGGAGGGAGAGCACAGAAAAATATTATTACAGGTGTTTTCCTGGACTCTTATCAATATTTCAACACTTGAGGCTTGGCTTTGAAGCTGCTGGAGAAGAGAGTCATAATAAGAGCCTTGGATAAATAAATAAAGTGCAGTGTGCA
>BLBF01000154.1:562600-573120 GCA_015471245.1 Laticauda colubrina | reverse complement strand
CTCTTAATACTTTTTCCCCCCTCAGCCAGAAAAAAGTATTAAGAGACCTTGCAACACTGCCAACTAGAGGCTTGAAAGTACTTTATTTGAACTGGGGAGAAATGTATAAGCACTCCTTCTCAAGGACATTTTAATGTGATAAGATGGAGGGAGAGCACAGAAAAATATTATTACAGGTGTTTTCCTGGACTCTTATCAATGTTTCAACACTTGAGGCTTGGCTTTGAAGCTGCTGGAGAAGAGAGTCATAATTAGAGCCTTGGATAAATAAATAAAGTGCAGTGTGCAGTCCATATATATATATATATATATACTTGTGAAACCTCTACTCGCCAGCCTTTTTGTATATTTCAATTTTAGTAATATTTTTATTTTTGCTTTTTATTTTATCCTTTTTCTTCTTTGGTTTTTTGGGCCTTTTTATTATTGGATTTTTCCATTTTGGATCATAACTGACTACTCTATCAGATGGATTGAAGGTTAAAAAGAATTTGAAGTTTTTTGAAGCATTAAAATGAAAAAAAAAGTGAGAAAAAGAAGAAAGTGTTAAATGAAATAGACTGTGTGTGTTTGGATTGCTTGGTGACTTTGGGACTTTTGGAAATTCTTATTTGAATGATTAAAATCATTTGGGTCATTTAAATTTTTTCTTTTTTTTACAATGGCATTACTTATGGACGAACTGAAAATGGAATTTATAAAATATAATCAAGAGAAACAAGAAGGGAAGGATTCTTTTGGCTCTATTTTTCATTTTTTAGAAATGGCAATTTCTACATATGAGAAACTACAAGAACAAGAAGATTGGGATGAAGAAGAAACCATCCTTAATGAACAAGCAACTTTATTTGGGGAACAAAGGGGAAAGGGGAGAAAGAGAATGGAGAATTTAAGACTTAAAAAAACAACCAAAAAAGGGAAAAACAAGGTGAAAAGTGGACACAATATCAGAAAGCAACAGAAAAGAGGAATATACAAGAGGGTGGAGATTAAGAGACAAGGGGGTAAAAAGGGTAGAGGGGAGAAACAAGGGAGGAAAGAAGGGAAGAGAAGCTACAAAGGTTTGAAACTAGATGTAAAGAAACAGATTTTATTTAGAGATAATGGGTAAACATATAACTGAAAAAGAGATTCTGCAAAGGTACATAAGATTGTGTTGTTGTATCTGTATTTGAAATAATGTTAGAAAATTGGAATAATATATGATTATAAAATGGGACAAAATATTTAACGTAACTTAGCGAATTTTTTTTTTAAATAAAATAAATGAAATTAAATATGAGAGAATTGAATTAAAGAAAGTAACTAAGCAAAATCTATAAGTGTTCCCATAGAAGTATGATATTTATTTAGAAAGGATTGTGTAAAATGTTTAAGACTTAAATGAATATTAATTTTAATGATATAATTTCAATTGCTATGGATTGTTGTTTTAATTATATTATACATAAAAAAAAAACTTTTTTCTTTCTGTTTTAAAATATTGAGTTTATTTTTAGAATGTATTACGCAGAATCCGAATGAAAATTATGTGTTATGTTAAGCTTTAAAATTAGGGGAAGGATAAGTATGACAAGGCATTATACTCCAATCAGTCATTACAGAAGAAATTTTGTGTTAATGAGAAAAAATAATAGATAGCTGAAACAGGACAGACAAAAGATATAAGTATAATGATTTAAATTGAGATGAAATAAATATAATAGAATTAAGAGAGTGAAAAGAGGGGAGAAGCTATATAGAAAATGTAAAATAGTAAATAAGAAATGGAATTGCTATATAAAAGTAAGCATGAACTTGAATTTATGTCTGTACAAAAAGATGTAACTCGGGATCAAACTGCCGTCCAAAAAGATATTTTATGTTTTCTATGTTTTGTGTTTTGTTGGTATATGTTTGTTTGTTAAAAAATTAATAAAAAAATTTTCAAAAAAAAAAAAAGAAAGAAACAGGCAGCTTGGAGAGACAAGGCAGAGAGCCTGGGCTACACTACAGATGTACTCCTGGGATGGTGGAAGCACATGCACACCTGGTATGGCAAGCTGCACCTGAAGAAATCTGGGCAGGCCGCTGTCAAGCTCACTGACCGGGAGATGTACGTCATGGCCAAGTGCAGCTTCCTGGAGGGTGAGGTCCACCACCGAGGAGCAGCCCCTCTGAAACCCCTCTCTGTCAGACAGCCCACAGACAGCCAGTCCTCTTCCAGCCAGGAGACAGCTTCCCTGTCCAGGCAGGTATCTTCAGAGGTCTCCACGACAGAGACCCCCCCCCCCGACAACTGCATCTCCCATGCCGGAGGACTTGGAGGATCCCCTGTCACAAATGGAGCAAGAAGCAGCTGCCACCAGAGACCAACCCACACCTACCCCCACCTACACAGGATGGAGGCAGAGAGGCAGACTGGAAGGACAGAGCCACACTGTCCTGTTGGAGATCAGGGACACAATCAAGATCAGCACAGAACTTCTCTTTCAGCTGGTCCCCAGCAACATACCATCCTTGGACCGGAACCCCTTCATCACCTACGTGAGCAGACCCTCATGGACCTGCCCGAGACCCAATTACAGGTGATGAAGCAAAAGATCACAGCACTTCTGCACAACCCTCAAGGCCTAGCTGAAGCTCTTCCTACCCAGTCCAGGTCTGCTCCTCCACCCCAGGTGATTTCACCGCCCTTCCACGGCTTTCAACAGCCCCTCACCTACCAAGGCTACGACTACCAGGACTTCCCACAGCAGAAACAGCCCTTCCCAGTCCAAGCCCAGGTTCATCGCATGCCACAGACACCACACCTCACCCAGCAGCAGACCAGACAGCCCCACTACACTCCTCCTTCCTCCACCTCACAGCCAAGCCTGTCAACAGACAATCTGTCATCAGTCTTGTGCCTGACATCCCAGGTCCTTGATGAAGGGCCTCTCAATCTCATGGGACTGAGTCAGCTCTCTGAGAGCTTCCTGAACACACCATCCCCTTTTGTACTCTTGGGACCAAGCACCCCAATGGTGCCTCAGACCAGCAATCCAGCCACAGCCACCTCCACAGTCCCTGCCCGTTTAACAGCTGAGACCATGGACATGCCTCAGAGTGACTGAGAATAGTGCCAGAAACTGAGTTGTTACCTGTTCACTTTATCTTTGCTTAAGACACATTACTTGGTTCATTTTGCTTTTTTAATAAAGTCATACAGTTTACTTAAGACAGTTATTAATAAAGGTTATCTTTGCTTCACACCCTTGGTTCATTTTTTTTACTTAATAAAAAACTTTGAAAAAATGGTTAATCCTTTGCATGCTTGTGGGATGGGTAAGGATAGTTGTGCAATAGGTAAGGATAGCTGTGTGATAGATAAAGCTCCAGTCCAAGCATAGTGGGACTGTATGGTCCACCCTCCCAGCTGCCACACATATGGCCCTTTTTTATCAATAACAATTTATTCATTGATCAACACATTTCAAAATAAACAAAGCTCTGTATTAATGCCCTATTCATTGTAGGGCCTCTCAACATACATGGCATAATCTCATCAGTGTTATGAGACAGGGTCAAGGAAGCATCCATTAACCATCTATCATTCTGTCTTGCCACTCCACTGCTCCAGCTGGGGAATTGCACCAGTGTCTCAGTAGGTTGCACTGCTTGTTCCCTTCACGTGAAGCTCTGTTGGGGCCTTGTACATCCACAGTGTCTATCAGGTTTTGTCCTTGCCTCCATTCACCAGGCACCATGTCCCCATTACCTTCTTGGTGGTCCACAAGCCTGTTCTGCAACACTGTGTAGCAGGTGCATGTGAGATTGTGCAGGATGCAGCAAGCTTCCACGATGCTCCTCACTGTCTCTGGGTGACGCTGCATGGTGGTGAGAAGTACCTGGAACCTGTTTGCCAGGATGCCAAAGGCGTTCTCCCCACCTGTCTTGCCCTGGACAGCCTGTAGTTGAAGATCCTCTCTTCACGGGTGAGGTATCTTGATCTGTAGGTCTTCATGAGGTAGGTTCTGAGGGAGAAGGCGTCATCACCCACGATGAAGTAGAGCACATCTTGTGTGTCATTGGGTAGGATGTCTGGATCTGGAAAACCCATGATGAGGTTGCATTCCAGCCCATCCTTGAGGTCACTAGCATTGTAGACCTGGCTATCTGAAGCTGACCCGTTGCCTGAAGCATTGATGTACATGAACTTGTAGTCAGCATCAACCATGGCGAAGAGGATGATACTGAAGAATCCCTTGTAGTTGTAATAATTGGACCCTGAGTTGGTTGGAGCTTTGCAGGCCACGTGCTTCCCATCTATGGCTCCAACGGTGTGGGGAAAGTTGCACCTCTGATACCACTGTTCTGCAAATTTCCTCTAGCCTTCTTCAGTGGTGGGACAATGTAGGAGCTCCTCCATGTATTCTTTGATGATGGCCTGCACAACCTCTCTGACCACAATGCTGATGGTGTTGTGTGGCACCCTCCAGGCATACTGCATGTTTCTGTAAGTGGTTCCAGAGGCCAGGTGCCACAGAGTCAGTGCCACCTTCAGTCCAGGGTCCAGGTTGGGACGGATGTTGGTGCTAGGCTTGGTCAACCTGGATCTCAGACGCTCTACAACTTCGTCAAACATGGCTGGTGGCATCCTCATGAAGTGCTGGAATGCACGAGTGTCTTCATTCCTCAGCTCCACCATCAGCTTGGCATATATTCCAAACTCCATTCTTCACCTGATCCATCCTTGGACCCACACAACTCTTGAACGTCTCCTTCTTCTCCTTGTGTAGAAAAGGTGAAACAGTCTGAACAGGGCTTGGTTCTGTGTTGAATGATCGCAGCTACCATAAGGACTGTGTGATGATCCATGGTGGCGAACAATGGATGATGTGGAAGAGCAAGACCAAGGGTGAAGAGGTCTGTACACCACGGCTGCTGGACATGACATCCAGGTGATTTCCTCCCCCTTTTTATTGGAAATATCAGTTTTCCGCTAGGTGTCCTTCCACATACTCTAGGAATACTGCAGACATCCTAAATATCTGAGATACATCCCAGATACAAACGTTTTTTCCGTTTCAGTGCTTTATATACGATATGCATCTGCTTACATCCTTTCTGTTTCTGTGCTACTAACGCTGTGTGGACATTCTCTGCACCTTTCGTTTCCTCCCTCTTTCCGTTTTCAGCTGGAGCGGATGTGAGTTGCGAGGATGGCCAGAGGATGCTGAGAGGATAAAGCAGATGTTTAACGGATGATAACGGACATAGAACATTTGTTGCCCATATATGCCATGGATGTACATCATACGCGGCGGAAAGTTCATCCGCTCAAAAAGTTTTGTGCAGCTCAAAACTTCTTGCACGGATGAAATCTCAATGGATGGATGCTCGACGGATAGAGCGTATGAAACACGTATGCAATGAGTGCACAATGGATGCATCGCGTTTTCCAATGGATGGCAAGCTTTTTTGTCCTTTTTACATTCTCTTTGCATCCGTTGGTGCAGTGGGACATGGGCTTTAGGGGGGGTAACACAACTTAAGAAAATAAAAAAGCACACTGCACTTTATTTAATTATCCAAGGCTCTTGTCATAACTTTCTCCCAGCTTCAAAGTCAAGTTTCAATTGTTGTTAGAAATCCAGAAGAACACCTGCAATAACACTCTCCCGTGCTCTTCCCTCTATCTTATCATGTAGCAATGTTGTTAGGAATATGAGTGTCCTAACAGGTATTTGGGTTAGAAATATATAAACCAGGATAAACATTTTAGTACTATCTCTTCAAGGGAATGCAAGAGCATGCATTTGGGTGTGGTTCCTCAAACAGCCATAAGATGATTCCAGAAACCTGGATTGTTTAGTTTTAGTCTGAGTCTCAGAAGAGAGTGTGAGTGTATCTTTATTTCCTTCTATTGGAAAGTATTGCCATTGCTCCACTTTTCTTAATTGACTGATATTACTGGATTTAATGTGAGTCTGATACTGAACTGTTTTTGACACTGGACTTTGTTCCTGGAATATCCCTGGATTGAAAAACTGACTGATTAACCTGTGAATGACATTTGGACTGCCTATTTGGACTTTGCTTAAACTTTCTGGAAGTAAAAACCTACATTTACTGTACAGTATATCTGTGTACTGTGTGTGTATTATTCCAACACTACTCTCTATACGTCTCCCTGTATGCACTCATTCTCCTAACGGGGAATTACCTTAACAAATGTTCTTGAAATAGAATTTCAGAGCTTTCTTTCTCAGCTTTCTCAGCTTCGTCTAAAATATTTTCAAGCCTCTAGTTGTCAGTGTTGCAAAGTTTCTTTACTCTCACTCTCCCACTCCTTTCCCAGACAAAACGTAATAGAAGTTAAAAATAAAAAAAAAAGTAGATAAAAATAACTAAAGGGAGCCTCTATCCTAAAATATTACAAAGTCAAAAAAGAAAAGAAAAAATAGATATAAATAGAGAAAATCCCAGTCCAGTTAGCAAGTGCAAAATCACAATAGAAATCCAGCCATAAGAAAAAAAACCAAAAAGCAAAGCCTTACTTTGACACTTCTGTTTAAAAACTGCCGCTTATTCAGTTCTGTCAAAACTTTTACAGATTCTTTTTTTCCCCTTAGGATGTCCTTTAAGGCCCTTTTAAGTCTTAGAATAATAAAAGAAAAATTCTCACCAAACCGAAACAATTTCTCTTTCTCTTTCAGCCTCTTCCGTTTGGAGCTGTCCCAACTTCAGTAGCTTTGATGGCTGCCTCTCTGCCGCTGGCAAAAGGGCTTCTCCTGGATCAACCAGGGACTTTGCAATATCCCTAGGATCTACTGGATGTGCCCTTCACTATCACCATCTCTTCGGGATGGTTTAGGTCCGTTTGGACCGTCCAGGGGCAAAGATATCGGCTGCAATTTCAGACCTCCAAATGGCATGCAGTATCGTTGCGATGTCAGCTCCTCCCCACTTTGCTCCTTGATTAGTTTCCATCCATTGTTTCTTGTCCTGCCCTCAGGTGCTTTCGAAAATAAATTGAACCACTCTTCTTTGTGGCAGCCCCTCTAATACAGGAACCCCACTATTATATCAGTCCTTCTCTTCACCAGACTAGCCATACAGATAACAGATAATTAGAATTGGAAGGTTCCTTATAGGCCATCTAGTCCAACCCCCTACCCATTTCTGACAAATGGCAATCCAATCTCTTCTTGAAACTCTCAAGTGATGGCACTTCCACAACTTCCGAGGGCAGGCTGTTCCATTGGTTAATTGTTCTCAGTGTCAGAAAGTTTATCCTTATTTCCAGGTTAAATCTTTCTTTGTTCAGTTTCCATCCACTATTCCTTATCTGGCCTACAGGCACTTTAGAAAATAGCTTGACCCCTTCCTCTCTGTGGCAGCCCCTCAAATATTGGAAGACTGCTATCATGTCTCCCCTGGTCCTTCTCTTTACTAGACTAGCCATCCCCAATTCCTGTAACTATTCTTCTAATGTTTTAGTCTCCAGTCCCCTAATCATCCTGGTTACTCTTCTGTGAACTTTTTCAAGAGTCTCAACATTTTTTTAATAATGTGGTGACCAAAACTGGATGCAGTACTCTAGGTGTGGTCTTACTAGGACTTTATAGAGTGGTAGTACCTCACTTGATCTTGATTGTATACCCAAATCCTGAAACCATTCTTCATATGTTTTAGTCTCCAGGCTGTCAGTGTTCCAGAAAACCTCCACTCCAAACAATAACTCCAAGATAGACATCTTCTCAAAAGTTCTATTTTATTTGGATAGTAAACTGGCACATCTGGTGAATCCCGAACCTGAAAGTTCCATATTTCCTTGTAATAAGTAAAAACTACTAATGCATCCCCTGCACCCATCATCGCATCACATGCTCCAATCACCATCATCCCAACTTGAGACATCCCCTCACCCAGGTGCAGAAATACCATGACCTTGACTTAGAAAAATGCTATTAAGTTTGACCACATACATTCCAAGAAATTTCCCCCTCCCATTTTCCCAGGCTCAAGAATGTGGCAGTGTGGAAGCATCTGATGTCAATATCGCTTCCAAAACTGACACAGGCCTTTAATAATCTTAGTTGCTCTGTCCACATCTTTTCCAGTCTCAACAACTTTTTTGCAATGTGGTGACCAAAACTGGATGCAATCGTCCTGGTGTGGTCTTATTAAAGTTTTTAAAATGGTACTAATACTTCACATGATTTTAATTCTATTCCCTATTTCATCTTCTCAATGTTCATAAAAATTATGCACTGAAAGGTGGCTATCCTTTGGCTTTTGATCTGTATTGACTTCAGACACAATAAGATTGTGGAGATAAAAAGAATTAAGTTGGAAAAATAATGTTGTTGCTCATGATGATGATGATAACATGAACATATTTTACAGTAAATCCCATTATTATAAACTGCTAATCATGCTTTTCACCATTCAAATGGTCAATGAGAATCCCCAGATCCTGCCCAATTTCACACTTGGCTACAACATACATGACAACTATGTCAGCACCCTTGCTACTTCAGAAGCCTTGCTGGATATGCTCTCTGTTGGAGAAGCCAATGTTCCCAACTACAGCTGTGGAAGAAAGGAAAACCTTCTGAATCTTGTTGATGGAGCCAAGAGGGAAACCCCCATTCATATATCAACATTAGTAGATGCCTACAAAGTTCCATCGGTTTGTCTGTGACCAGTAACTTTTTGGTGAACTAGTTGGGATATCCAACTTATTGGAAGATATATGGAAGATCTTTTTTGAAGTTTCTTTTTTGTGCTGTTCAAGGTTGTTGCAGTGTGTTTGTGCTTGTCTATTTACTATTTTTATTTTTTATTAATATAAATAGAAAGAGAAACATGTTGAAAATCCATATAGACAGTGTGTTGTCTGGTTACAATTCTTTTGAGTAATATTCATCGTAGTAATAATAATAGTATTCTCTAATAGCAATCTCATAATGACAGTGCTTTTCCTAATACTATTAATACATATTAATTGTTAATCCTAATCAAAATTAATAAGTTAGTGATCAACCCGAATAATAAAATTAATATTTCTCTTGTAATTTTCAAAATTCTAACTCCTGTTTCTCTTATTTAACCATTGACAAAATAGATCCCATGCCTCAAAATATTCAGTGTCTTCCTCTTCTTTAATTTCAAATGTTACTTTATTCATTTTTGCACATTCTAAAAATTTTGTACTGTGGGGATCTCCTCTCTCTTCCAATGTTGTATGAACACTATTCTGGCCACTGTTACTACATGTATTATTAAATATACATTCCTTTTACTGTATTTGTCTGACAATTAACACTGTGCTTGTTTAAATAATGCCCAAACAAGGAAAAACCATGACTACTTCCACTTTTACTGACATAGAAAATCACCAAATTAAAAAAATGTGAGCAAACTTCACTCCCCGTTAATACTATTGAAGTTACCTAGTTTGGTAATGTCAGCTTCAAATATTCTCCTTCATCAATTCTGTGATTATTAATAAATAAAACTCAAATGTATGGCCTTTGAAAATGACATCATAGTCATAGATGGCTGACTGATGATGGGCCAATGGAATAAATTATCTTTCCTTATCTCAGGGTAGTTTACTATGATACTGGATCTAAGTTCTCTCTTCATCAAAGGGATTGATTTAGAAGAAGGCCATAAGTGAATTTGTTGCTTAAATTTAAAAAAAAAAAAAACACACCACAGCATTCTAGCTTCATTACCTCAATGTATTTCTGTCTATAAAGCCAAGGTTACCCAAATACTCTTATATAGAGCTGATATTGGTACTTAAAATATGACTAGAACACAGAAAACCACAGCATATGAAAAGTATTTTATGGGTGGATAAAAGGACTTTAACTGCTTCCCTCAGAGCTGATATGAGAATTTATACACTTTGCTCTTTGTCTAAAAACAGGAAATAAACTTCATAGTCTAAAATTAAAGCTATGGGAAATGAGAGAATTCAAAAATCTGATCTTTTACAAACAAACAAAAATTTAATTAAACACCTTTTGGTTTGTACAACTGAGAAATTGTATCAGGAACATTGGTGTCTCCATTTGTCTGCACAACTGGAGAATGATCTTTAAAAAGAGAATGGAGAATGATCTAAAAAAAGAAAGCGATGACCAACATCATTCAGGTTGGCACTCTGAATGGGATGAGGCTCTATAAATGGACCTTCCAAATTTCTATGCAAACATGCACAAACATGTGAGGGTGATATTTACTTGAGCAAGATTTCAGGAATTGGTATTTTAGATTCCAAAATATAGAAGAGGAAAAAGGAGAAAATTTGGCTGCGATAATGATAGAAATGTTGGCAGATCTTCTGGAAATTACAGAGGAAAAGATGATGGATGGAGTAGATGAGATATATCGAGTTTATACAAGATATGCGATGAGAAATAAACTACCAAAGGAAGTCCATATTAGATTTACCAAAAAAATCCATCAAAACACAAATATTACAAGTGGTAAGAGAGAAAACATTGAAATATAAAGGTAAAGAGATTGTGGTTTTAAAA
>BLBF01000154.1:544092-557600 GCA_015471245.1 Laticauda colubrina | reverse complement strand
GTATATATGAGAGTAGATGTTTTTAATGTTTTGTATGTTATGTCTGTTTGTAGAAAATTAATAAAATTCTTAAAAAAAAAAAAAAAGATGAGCAGTTTGGTGGTTCGAACCCCTAGCACCGTGTAACAGAATGAGCGCTCATTACTTGTCCCACCTTCTGCCAACTTAGTAGTTTGAAAACATGTAAAAAATGCAGGTAGAAATATGGGGATCACTTTGGTGGGAAGGTAACAGTGTTTCATGTGGCTTTGGCATTTAGTCAGGCTGGCCACATGACCATGGAGATATCTTCAGACAGTGCTGGCTCTTCAGGTTTGTAATGGAGATGAGCACTGCCTCCTAGAGCTGGAAATAACTAGCATATATGTGCAAGGGGAACCTTTACCTTTACCTTAATAAAATATAATTCTATATTTTTTAATTTTATAATTCATTATAGAATTCTATAATTATAATTCTATAATTCATTCTAAGATGTTCTTGAACAGCAATTTGGATTTATTAAAATCTAGTATTTTGGACTTCCTTTGACCCAAAATATAGCATAGCATTCTTCATTATTATTTTCAGATCAAAGATGTCATTGTTTTCAGAAGCTCTGAATGATAGAAGTCAATTCCCTTTTTTCCATAGGATCCTTCCTCCAAAAGGGATCACATATCCAGCAATTGTCCAACTGCTCCTCCATTTCAGATGGACCTTGATCAGTCTCCTTTCTTCAGACACAGAGGAAGGAGAGGATTTTCACTCCTATGCTTGGCAGGAATGGGATTTGTGTTGTTATATCACAACGATTCACAGCAACTGGACAGAGCACCCCTCAGGGAGGCCTTGTCTAAGTGGAGACAAGTCAACATCTTTGTGAACATACATAGAAAGTGTTAACCTTTGGTACAGAATTTGACCTTTCCCGTTAACATTTGAAGGTGTGCCAGGATCTATTGAAGGGAAAGTCTGGATCATGGAAAGCATTGAGCATTTGATATTGGGACAGCCGAGTCTTTACAAATATGTCCATAGCATCTGGAGCTTTGCTTTTCAGGAAAAGAAAAAGCCAGGAGATGGTCCCTTTGGAACCAAACTCTTTGTGAAATTGGAAAAATGGAATTTCCGCTGTTCTTTTTCAAAGCAAATTGTTTCTGTCAAAGGCCAGAAAAGATGCACCCAGAAAGCACCACTGGAGCCTGGTGAGGAAAGGAGGAGGATGTGGATCCCTTTTCACCTCCATTTACACAGTGTTATTAGGACTCTGGCCTATGCCTTGAAAGCTGCATATTTTTTCAGATTGAGGAGAAGCAAGAATGGCCAAGAGAAGATGGAGACTCCAATGCTACAGTTGTGGCAGGTATGGGCTTCCTACCAGGAACCATGAAACTCCAAAGGAGAGTGAGAGGAGCCTTGTCAACCCTCTTATGCTACAAAATGTCAACAGCTTGGCCAAGCTAATCACTCAGGAAACAATATTGTGGAAATCAGGGATAAGAGATTTCGACTGAACCCTAGCAAGACCAAATGGTTTCAGCTGTACGGATCTTCAGGTTCCATAATTTAGTATATTTAGTTCTGGATGAGTTGCACAGCTTATGAACCCACAAGAGCACAAATACACCTACTTGTGACCCAACAAAATTGTGTCCAGGTCTCTGATTCCAATCTATCTTTGAGAAAATTCTTCTTCACTCATCCAAAGCATTCAGAGTTATTCACAGTTTTCTATAGATTTAAGATCAGATTGAAAAGGGGAAGTCATATTTAATTAAGAAATGAATATTCATTTCTATCACAATGACAAAAGGCTTGTTGTTTTTGTCTGCTTTTTCCAGAAAGAATAGAATAGAATAACAGAGTTGGAAGGAACCTTGGAGATCTTCTAGTCCAAACACCTGCCTAGGCAGGAAACCATACAGCACTTCAGACAAATGGTTATCCAACATCTTTTAAAAGCTTCCAGTGTTGGAGCATTCATAACTTCTGGAGGCAAGTTGTTCAAATTCAAAGGCTATTAGGAGCCATGCAGTGGTTTGAATGCAATATAGCAGGCTAATTCTGCTGCCAGGAGTCTGATCCAGAGGTGGTATTCAGCAGCTTCTGACCAGTTCTGGAAAACCAATAGTGGAAATTTTGAGTAGTTCAGAGAACTGGCAAATACCACCTCTGATTGGAGATTTTACAGTAGCCTTCCCCTGCCACGTCCACCAAGCCATGCCCACAGAACTGGTAGTAAAATCATTTGAATGGTCTGATCCTCACTGGCACTCAGTGTGATGACCCAGGGCATGGCAGAAAAAAAAACAACGTTACCAAAGTAGATAAATTATCTTTAATGCCTCCAACTTGGTCCACAATGTCCAATTATCCTTGGCGGGAGAACAAACTCTTCTAAAAACAATCTACAAAGGGAAGAAATGCAGTCCGAACTCAAAATACACATAAATAAAAACCAACACAAACCACACTGAAATAATTAACATGACAGACCAGGATAATAACTTGCAGACTTCCAAAAGATAATGAGGCACACACAGTTTGGGAGGACATCAAAACCCAGATAAGGGTTTATATTATCAAGTATAATGCACACCTTGCTTCGAGCAATTTCGCCATGCACAGTTTTCTCTTTTAAACAGTCTTCCTTGCTGCAGCACATGAAGGGGATCAGGGCCCTTTCATCCCCTGTAAACCATGTTGCTCTCTTATCCATTCCTCCCTTCATGCCCTAGGATGAAGAGGGGGTGGGCCTGGGTCTTCCTCTGAATGTCCAGCCAGCCTGTGCCCTTTCCCAGTTTCCTCCAGAGCCAATGGAGCCACACTCTCATTCCCTGTCAGCTGTTCCACCTCTCCCTCAGAATCAGATTCCAACTGGGGCATGACACTCAACCTTCCATCCTTCTGAGGTCAGTAAAATGAGGACCCAGATTGTTGGAGGCAATATGCTGACTCTGTGAACTGCTTCGAAAGTGGTAACACACTATGAAGTGGTATATAAATCTAAATGCTATTATTTGCCAGAATTATTATTTGAAAAGTTTGGGGATTACTTCACTCTGAATCCACTTTTCAGTGTTATATTTGACATCAAATGTTCTTTTCTAATGAGATTTGACCTTAGAAGAATGATGTAGCACTTGGGGATGAAGGTGCAGCCCAGCAGGCCAGCACTGGAGGCCAAGATAGAAAAAACCTGCACAGCCACCTGTATTTCCCCTTGGTACTCAAGTAGGTGGGCACAAAAGTAACCCAGACACTGCAGAAGACCAACATGCTGAAGGTGATCATCTTGGCTTCATTGAAGACTCCAGGGAGGGTCCTGGCCAGAAAAGCCATTAGGAAGCAGATGGTGGCCAGTAAGCCCATGTAGCCCAGGACTCCATAAAACATGGTGACAGAGCCTTCATTGCATTGCAGGATGATCTCTCTAGGCTGGGAGTGCAGGTCAGAATCAGGGAATGGTGGAGAAGTGACCAAATAGATGCTGCAAATTATAACTTGGAGGCCAGCACAAGAAAAGACAATGAAGTTGGCCAGACCCTTTCCTAGCCATCTCTGCCATTTATTTTCTGGTTTTGTGGCCATGGAGGCTAATATCACTATGATTGTTTTGCCCAAGACCGCTGAGGCAGCAAGTGAGAACACAATGCTAAAGGCCGTTTATCAGAGAGGGCAGGTAGCTTTTGTTGGCTGGCCAAGGAACAGGAAGGAAGTCAGGAAGGGAAGTAGAAGGGAAGCTAGAAGGATGTAGGAGAGATCCCGATTGTTGGCTTTGACAAATGGAGTTCCTGGAATTTAATTAAGATTCTCAAGATAAAGCCTGTGATTAAAGAAAGGAACAAAGCAAGGGAAGCCAGGATGATTCCCAGATTTTCTTGATAGTATAGGAAGGTTTTAATCTTGCAGACACAATTTTTTTGCTGGATGTTTGGATACTGATCTTCTGGACATCTGCTGTATTTTTCTGCATCTGAAAAAGAGGGCTAATAAATTTTCCTATACAGCTTTACTTTGATTCGTTAGATGTCTAGGCGATGGTGTTGGTGAAATTGGTGATGGTAGTGTGAACAATTTTGTGTAGAGGAAGTCAATATATAGTACAAATGGAGATCCAAAGACCCAGTGAGTTGGGGGCTCCCGTTCAGGGTTCAAGTAGTCTCAGCAATGTCATAGTTTAATGTTGGATTGGAGTTAGGGAATTTCCTTGGAAAATCTGATGAGAAAAAAATCTGCTAGTGTTTTTTGCTTCTTCCTTTTACTCCAGTTAGAAGGGAACAAATTGCCAGGGAAGGAAGGAAGGAAGGAAGGAAGGAAGGAAGGAAGGAAGGAAGGAAGGAAGGAAGGAAGGAAGGAAGGTGTCAAACTCATGGTGTCACATCAACACTTGATGTATCATGACTTTTCCCCCTTCGCTAAACCAGGGGTGGGCATGGCCAGCACATGACATGTCCAGTCTGCAGACTATGAATTTGACACTCCTTTTGTAGGAAGACCTGATCAAAGTAAATTTACTATATCTTGGACATTCTGCCTCTTCAGCAAAAAGAGATGTATAAATGAGAAGTATAAATGTATAAAAGAGATGTCAGGACTCTAATGAATCCACCCTCATTCAAATCAAAAGTCTCTCGCTGCATCTTAGAAAAAGTAAATTGATTTATTAGAAATTGCCATGTTGGCATGTGGCTGGGTGCAGCCAATACTAAATCACATCATACATTTCCCCCTTGACCCTGGTCTTCCCCCCACCTCTTGGATGTGACTTCTCCAATGGGGCACATTCATCTGCAAGAGTCATTTATCATGCTCTCCAATAACCTTCTTATGCTCCAACAACTTTGGGCTGCTGAGGTGATTATCTAGGCATTTCAAAAGTACCCTGTTTTCCCCCATTGCATTTGTCTGGCAGCTAAAAAGACCAAAGAAGTATCTTTTTAGCTGACACATGAAGGATGCGTGTTGAAGATGAAATGAAAGAGATGTCACCTTTCTCATAATGCTAAGCCCTCCTTGTTCCAGTATCTTTTCATGTCCTGTCCCCCAGTTTAATTTCCAAAGACATTTCTTATCCTTCATTATGAAACATATTATACATATTATAAAGTGGATATTTTAAAACCAAGTTTTTGTTGATGTTCTCCAAACCTCTGCCCCTTTCTCTTGGTGTCACAGACCTGCCTTCGTGGAGATGGATCCTTCTGCACAAGGATGACAGTCATAGCAGCAGATGGGTTTCTCCTCCTGAGTTACCTTCATGAATCCAGGAACACAGCTTTCCACATATCGGGAAGGAGGCAGGGTCTGGGCAGAGAGAGGAGAGAAATCCAGAAAATAAATTTCTTTCCAGAAAGAAGGCAAAGGAGAAAGGGATTGGTGATTTCTAGAGGAAGGTTCAGCTTGGCTAAATTTGAAGGCAATAAAATCTTGAATCTCATTAAGTTGAACAGGCTACCTCAGAGGTCTACAACCTTAAACACTCAAAGAGCCATTTGGACCCATTTCCCACAGAAAAGAAAACACCAGGAGCCAATAATTTAACAACCGGTGTGACTGGGTTGGCATGGCCAACTCACTCCCACCCAGTCACCTCCTGCTCTGGAATATGGAGCCAGTCTCCATCTCCTGCTATCACCCTTCTCTTCTCAGGCCAGGTGAGGAGTGAAGGGGAGAGGAGGGGCCAGCCAAATGGTGGGATCAGCTGACAGGGAGCCGCAGCAGAGGACCAAAAGAGCCGCATGTGGCTCCAGAGCCACAGGTTGCAGACCCCTGGGCTCCCTGAAGCTTTCCTGTAGATCATCTCTTCTAACTTTTCACATGTGATGATTTCTAGATTTGAACATTTTGTATGAAATACTGAATAGAAGGTTTCTTCTAAGAAAAAGCATAGAAATCATTTCTTACTGTGGCTCAAATCTTCCTCCCTTTTCACAAGTCTAATATACTCTTTATTGGAATAGTTGAGGGTGCATTTCTCATGGACATCTAATTAATGAATATCTTGTCTTCCTGGGACACTATCCTTTTTAGATTGACATTCAGAGGCATTTCTTGCCCCAAGAGTGTGATCTTCTAGGTAAGAACATCAAGAAAAGTGAAATCAAGATTTAACCCCACCTTCTTCAGCCCTTCCATCTCTGCAGCAGCATTCTGGTAGATCATAACCTTGAAATCCAAAGATCCTCGTTTTTCTACTTTTCCCAAAAGTAACTCTCCTAAAGAATTTGTTGACCATAGCCTCCCACTTCACAATATCCAGGTTTGCTGAGAGGTCTCCTTTCTCCTCCAAAAACATTCCATTTATGGAATTATTGTAATACTGAAAGTTTTGAAGAAAGAAATTGAGCTGCAATAAAAGACTATAAAAAAAAAAAACCTGGCTATATTTAGACAGGACATTCTAAATTCAATGGCTAACTCTAACCTTAATTTACTTCAAATTTACATGATCTGGACAAACAAGGTGAGCTATGACAGAGAAAAAATTGGATAGGCTTTAAGATGGTATTACCCAAATCCAGATTCCCTGTGGTATCTGTTTCTTGGCTAGCTTACCTAAGAGGGCTGAAATTATCCTTAATATCAAGTCACAGTTTCTTTCTCACCTCTCCTTTTGGCTGTGCAATATGTCATCTCTTCTCCATGTCCCCCTGTAACTGTTCCCTTCCTACTTCCTTCCCTTCCTTCCCCTCCTTCCCTTCTTTCCTTCCACAACAACAGAATAACAGAATTGGAAGGGACCTTGAAGGTCTTCTAGTCCAACCTCCTGCTCAGGCAGGAAACTCTATACCATTTCACACAAATCGTTATCCAATATCTTCTTTAAAATGTCCAGTGTTAGAACACTCACAATTTATGGAGGCAAGTTTTTCCACTGATTAATTATTCTGTTAGGAAATTTCTCCTCAGTTCTAGGTTGCTTCTCTCCTTGATTAGTTTTCCACCCATGGCTTCTTGTCCTGCCTTCAGGTGCTTTGGAGAATAGCTTGACTCCCTCTTCTTTGTGGCAGCCCCTCAAATATTGGAACACTGCTATCATGTCTTCCCTAGTCCTTCTTTTCATTAAACTAGATATATCTAATGCCAGTAAACATCATTATGTTTTAGCCTTCAGTCCCCTAAATCATTCTTCTTGCTCTTTTTTGTACTCTTTCTAGAATCTCAATATCTTTCCTTTCATTCTTTCCTTTTTTGCTTTCCTCTCATAATGGAGTCGATACATTGCAACAAACAGGAAAGGAGCAAAAGGAATGAAAGAGAGACAGGACTGGAAAGTTGGGATTCATTTTACTTTTCGTATTCAAAATAAATCAGTTTTTCAAAAATAACTGCCCACTTTTTACACTTCTGAAATGGATTCTGAGACAGAAAAGAAATACCTGACATTCTTTCAGCTTTGAAGTTTCCATGTTTTGACCCCTTTTGATCCTTGTCCTCTTAGAACTAGCCGTAGAGGCTGCATGGATGGCTTGTGCCACAGCCCAGTGTTATAAGTTAAATAGCCATCCAGAGACTGGATCGCATTGCTGTTTTCCTGGGACAGAGCCTCCAGTTCTTCTGTCTCCCTGCAATGTCTCGGGACTTTCACAGAAAAGGTATCCTTGGAGTATGAACATGTAAAGGATGTTTCTGCTATGTTTTTGATGAAATACTAAAAATCCACAGGGAAAAGAAACTTTGCCATTTGGCTTCCCTTAATAAGGAAGGAAAAAGTGCTGTCGATGAATTGAAACAGAAAGTTCAAACCCATAAAATAGATGGTGAGGTCCCAACAATTGTTGTAATCATCACTTTTCCTATAACAGGTTGTTCAAAGAATTTAAAAACTGTTCATAGAATGCTAACACCCCTAGTGACCATATCTTTATCTGCAGCATAAAAAAAACATTCACTTGTCTCCAACTGTGATATGGATTCTGATCAATGAGTTTCTTATAGTAAGATGTAAAGCCCATGTCACACTTCACCAAAGGATGCAAAGAGGATGTAAAATGGAGAGAAACACTTGTCATCCGTTGGTTAACGCGATGCATCTGTTCTGTACTCACTGCATACATTTTTCATACTCTCTATCCGTCCAGCATCCATCTACTGTGATTTCATCTGCTCAAAAAGTTTTGAGCTGCACAAAACTTTTTGAGCGGATGAAGTATCCAATGCATCCATTCTACATCCGCTATGCATACGGGGAACATCCGTTCTATGTCCGTTGTCATCTGTTATGCGTCCGCTATATCCACGAGGCATCCGCTGCGCATCTGCACAACTCAAATCTGCTCCAGCGGAAAACAGACACAGGGAGGAAGCAAAACGGGCACGGAACGGACACACAGCGTTAGTAGCATGGATGTAGAAAGGATGAAAGTGGATGCACCTTGGATATAAAGCATTAAAACGGAAAAAACATTCGTATGGGGGATGTATCTCGGATATTTAGGATGTCTGGAGGATGTCTGGAGGATGCAGAAGGACACCTAGCAGAAAACCGATATTTCCTATAAAAAGGGGGAGGAAATCACCTGGATCTCACTTTCAGTCCAGCAGACGTGGGGTGCACACCTCTTCAGCCTTGCTCTTGCTCTTCAACAGCATCCATTCTTCTCCACCATGGATCATCGCACACTCCTTTTGGTAGCCACCATCATTCAACACCAGAACCAAGCCCTCTTCAGACTCTTTCACCTTTTCTACAGGAAGAAAAGGAGGCGGCCAAGAAGTGTCTGGTCCAATGATGGATCGGGAGAAGAGTGGAGTTTGGACTCTATGACAAGCTGATGGTGGAGCTCAGGAACGAAGACACTTGTGCATTCCAGAACTTCATGAGGATGCCGCCAGCCATGTTTGACGAAGTTGTGGAGTGGCTGAGACCCAGGTTAACCAAGGCAAACACCAACTTCCGGCTCAGCCTGGACCCTGGGCTGAAGGTGGCACTGACTCTGCGCCACCTGCCCTCTGGGACCAAGTACAGAAACATGCAGTACAGCTGGAGGGTGCCACACAACACCATCAGCATTGTGGTCAGAGAAGTGGTACAGGCCATCATCGAAGAATACCTGGAGGAGCTCCTCCAGTGTCCCTCCACTGAACAAGGCTGGAGGACACTTGCAGAGCAGAGGTAGAATTTCCCCCACACCATTGGAGCCATAGATGTGAAGCACATGGTCTGCAAAGCACCAGTCAAGTCAGGGTCCACTTATTTCAACTACAAGGGCTTCTTCAGCATCATCCTCTTCGCCATGGTTGATGCTGACTACAAGTTCATGGACATCGATGCTTCAGGCAACGTGTCAGCTTCAGATGCCCAGATATACAACGCCATTGACCTCAAGGAGGGGCTGGAACATAACCTCATCATGGGTTTCCCAGATCCAGACCCCCTACCCAACGACACACAAGATGTGCCCTACTTCATCGTGGGGGATGACCCCTTCTCCCACAGAACCTACCTCATGAAGCCCTACACTTCCAGATGCCTCACCTGTGAAGAGAGGATCTTCAACTACAGGCTGTCCAGGGCAAGGCGGGTGGTGGAGAACGCCTTTGGCATCCTGGCCAACAGGTTCCAGGTACTTCTCACCACCATGCAGCATCACCCACGGACCGTGAGGAGCATCGTGGAAGCTTGGCGCATCCTGCACAATCTCATGTGCACCTGCTACCCAGTGTTGCAGAACAGGCTCATGGACTGCCAACAAGGCAATGGGGACATGGAGCCTAGTGAATGGAGGCAAGGGCGAAACCTGATCGACACAGAGGATGTGCAAGGCTCCAACAGAGCTTCATGTGAAGGGAAGAAGCAGTGCAACCTCCTGAAACACTGGTGCAACTCCCCTGCTGGAGCAGTGGAGTGGCAAGACAGAATGGTAGATGCTTAATGGATGCTTCCTTCAGCCTGTCTCATCAGACTGATGAGATTGTGCCATGTATGTTGAGTGGCCTTACAATGAATAGGGCATTAATAAAGAGTTGTGTTTGTTAGGGATAACATTGTTCACCCTAACTGTTTTAGGTGAAATACTAAACTATGAATCATAGTTAGTGTATGCAGCTTTAAATGTAAAATAGCAACTGTGGGTGTGGTTATGAAAACCATATAAAAGTAGCAAGGCTACAGCTTGCTCGCTCTCTCTCTCTGGCTTTGATGATCCCTGATTACTGCTTGGAAGCAAGACTGCATTGCTCAAACGGGAGAGACAACAAGGACTGATTTATGTGAACTGACAATAGGATATTCTACATGGACTTTGCTAACTGAATATACCTGAATGGACTGACTACATGGTAAATGAATATTGGACTGTTTTTGACTATGCTATAAACTTATACTGGAATAAAATATACTCTTGATAGCACAAGCGTATCTGTTATTTTTACTGTATGTTAATAAACATACAAACTTAGCTCACTCATTTATCTGTGTGCCTATCTGACTAACGCTGCACATTCTGTTTAGCTTGTCTACCTAACCCTGGTTGGGGAACCCAGGCTTAACAGTGTTTATGTTGAAATGTGTGGATCAATGATTAAACTGTTATTGATAAAAAAGGGCCATAGGTGTGGCACCTGGGAGGGTGGACCATACAGTCCCACTATGCTTGCACTGGAGGCTTCTCTATCCCACAGCTATCCTTCCCCATCCCACATCTATTACCCATCCCACAGGTATCCCTGCCCATCCCACAGCTATTACCCATCCCACAGGTATCCCTGCCCATCCCACAGCTATTACCCATCCCACAGGTATCCCTGCCCATCCCATAAGCATGCAAAGACTTAACTATTTTCTAAAACTTTCCACCAAGACTTTATTAAGTAAAAGAAATGACCCAAGTGTGTGAAGCAAAGATAACCTTTATTAATAACAGTTAAGTAAAGTGTAGGACTTTATTTAAAAAGCAAAAGGAACCAAGAAAAGTGTCCCAAGCAATGATAAAGTGAACAGGTAACAACTCAGTCTCTGGCAATGTTCTCAGTCACTCTGAGGCATGTCCATGGTCACAGGTGTAAAGGGTCCAGGGGCTGTGGAGCTGGCAGTGGCTGGAGTTCTGGTCTGATGTGCCATTGGGGTGCCTGGCCCCGAGAGGACAATAGGAGGTGGTGTGTTCAGGAAGCTCTCAGAAAGCTGGCTCAGTCCTATAAGGTTGAGAGGCCCTTCATCCAGGACCTGGGATGTCAGGCACAGGACCGATGACAGATGTTCTGAGGACGGTCTTGGCTGTGTGGTGGAGGAAGGAAGAGTGTAGTGGGGATGTCTGGTGTGCAGCTGGGTGAGGTAAGACATCTGTGGCGTTCGAGGAAACATCTGTGGCGTTGGTGGCATCACTGGCATCTGTGGCATTGGTGGCTTCTGTGGCATCGGTGGCATCTGTGGTGTCAGTGGCATCTGTGGCATCAGTGGTATCGGTGGTATGGGTGGCACCAGTGGAGTGTGAGGAACCTGTGCCTGGACTGGGAAGGGCTGCCTCTGCTGCTGGAACTCCTGGTAGCCGTAGCCTTGGTAGGAGAGGGGCTGTTGAAAGCCTTGGAAGGGTTGTGACATCACCTGGTGTGGAGGAGCAAACCTGGAGTGGGTGGGAGCAGGTTTAGCTGGGCCTGGAGGGTGGTGCAGCAGCGCTGTGATCCTCTCCTTCATCACCTGGTACTGGGGCTCGGGCATGTCCATGAGGATCTGGGTCATGTAGGTGAGGAAAGGCTTGCAGTTTGAGGATGGAATCTCGAAGTGTACCAGCTGAGAGAGGAGATCTGCGCTGCTCTTGATGGTGTCCCTGATCTCCAGCAGGACAGTGTGGCTCTGTCCCTCTGGTCTGCCTCTCTGCCTGCTTTCTGTGGAGGTGGAGCTGAGGGTGGGTGTGGGTTGGTCCCTGGTGGACACTGCTCCTTCTTGCTCCATGTGTGTGAGAGAATCCTCCATGTCCTCCGGCATAGGGTGTGCAGCTGTCAGAGGAGTGTCTCTGTCGCGGGCACTCTGTGGACACCTGCCCGGACACGGTCGCTGTCTCCTGGCCAGAAGAGGACTGGCTGTCTGTGAGCTGCCTGAGAGTGAGGGTTGACAGAGGGGCTGCTCCTTGGTGCAGGACCTTACCTTCCAGGAATTTGCACTTTGCCATGACATAGGTCTCCCGGTCGGTGAGCTTGACCATGGCCTGGCCAGACTTCTTCAGGTGCAGCTTCCCGTACCAGTTGTGCATGTGCTTCCACCACCTGAGGAGAACATCTGAAGTGTATCCCAGGCTCTCCGCCTTCTGTCTCCAAGCCTCCTGCTTTCCTTTGGTGTCTTGATAGAGCCTGTGGCCCTTCCTCCACATGTACTCGTTCTCCCTCAGCCACTCCAGCACCTCCTCCTCATGCTCCTCTGCGATGGAGTACTGCTTCCTCTCTCCCTTCTCCTTCTCCTTGGCTTGCCTCTTCCTCCCTCTGGCAGGGCCTTCAGCAGCAGGGCTTTCAGGGCTTTATTGCTGGTCCACCACAGCAGCAGCAGGAGAAGCAGCAGGAGAAGCAGCAGGAGAAGCAGCACCAGCACCAGCAGCAGAAGAAGCAGCACCAGCACCAGAAGCAGAAGAAGCAGCACCACCAGCAGCAGAGTCAGCACCAGGGGGTGGGATGGTGGATCTATTCCTCTTGTCATGGCCGGCAGGAGTAGGCACAGGCTTCCTCTTCTTCCCCATGGTCTCTGATGAAGATGTCTCTGGCAGCAGGTCTTTCCTCTGAATGGTGACCTGCTTGTGAGCTGCCTCCTTTTATATCCGCAGGGCTGACGCAATGCATCCTCCCCGCATGTGCAGTGATCCGCTATGCATCCACTCTGCATCCGCTACGCATCCGTGTCATCCGATACACATCCGCTCTGCATCCGCTACGCATCCGCTTCATCCGCTATGCATCCGCTTCATCCGCTACACATCCGCTTTGCTTTGCTCCCCCAGAAGCCTGTGGACCTGCCATCCGCTTCCATCCACTTTCATCCACTAGGCTTCCGTTGAGCATCTGTTTTAATTCCACGCTATGTCCTCCCCCCGTCCATTCTTTTCCGCTCTGTTTATGCAAATTTGGGGTACTTTTGAGAGCAGATAAGAACAGATGGAAAATTTGCTCATCCGCTGTGTCCTTTTTACATTCGTTTTGCATCCGTCGGGCGATGTGACCTGGCCTTAAGATGTGGAAAAGGTTTCTGTTATAACTGGACAAATGTCATTCTTCATCACCATTTCATTGTCCTCATGAAATTCTGCCCATTGTCAGTGTCTGGTGCCATAAGACCAACCAAGGTCCCACTGAAAATGTAAGAGTAGCTTGACCATCCCTGGAAACTGGAATCCATCAGCAGGAAGCATTGGATGGAAGAAAGGAAATCTAACTTTATCGCTCAGAATCTTGGCAGCAAAATTGTAACTGATCTGAGAAGGAATGAAAAGATGGTAGAAGAGAATGGAATAGACTATAGACTATAGACTATAGACTATAGACTATAGACTATAGACTATAGACTATAGACTATAGACTATAGACTATAGACTATAGACTAT
>BLBF01000154.1:519998-542902 GCA_015471245.1 Laticauda colubrina | reverse complement strand
AGAATAGAATAGAATAGAATAGAATAGAATAGAATAGAATAGAATAGCAAAGTTGGAAGGGACCTTGGAGGTCTTCTAGTCCAACCCCCTGCTGAGGCAAGAAACTCTATACCATTTCAGACAAATGGTTATCCAATCTCTTCTAAAAAACTTCCAGTGTTGGAGCATTCACAACTTCTGGTGGCAAGTTGTTCCACTGATTAGTAGTTCTAACTGCCAGGAAATTTCTCCGTTCTGAGTTGCTTCTCTATTTGATTAGTTTCCATCCACTGTTCTTGTCCTGCCTTCAGGTGCTTTGGAGAATGACTCCTTCTTCTTTGTGGTAGCCTCTGAGATATCAGAACACTGTTATCATATCACTGCAAGTCCCTCTTTTCATTAAGCCAGACATACCCAATATCTGTAATGTACATTGGGTGGGAAATATCCCTAGAAATCCCAAATATCTGAAAGGACTGTTTTGTTTATGCTGGATATGCATACACTTTTTTTAAAAAAAGATTTTTATTAGTTTTCAATAAACAAACATACACAAACAAAACACAAAACATCAAAACATAAAACTTCTTTTTGGAAAGCGGCTTAGTCCCAGGATACATCTTTTTATACAGACATAAATTCAAAATTCATGCTCACTTTTTATCCCATTTCATATCTTATTCACCATTCTACATTTTCTATGTAGCTTCTCCCCTCTTTTCACTCTCTTAATTCTATTTTATTTATTTCATCTCAATTTAAATCATTATGCATATTTCTTTTGTCTGTTCTACCGTACATACTCGCATATAAGCCGACTTTAGAACACTTTTTTTTTTTCAAATTTCAAATTTGGGGGTCGGCATAAATCTGATTTCTGACACAAACAACATGACGATATGATACCACTTCTCAGATCACGCAATATCGATATTACCATACAGCGATATATACTTACAACACATTTCTTTTTACTCTGTGTGCCTCCATTTTGGTTTTTCTCCCACCGGATATAACATGCTCTGATTGGTTTAGTTAGTCACGTGACCGCTGTAGTGTTTGCGATCGTCACATGCAACTTTGTATCCAGTTTCTCTGCATTTAGTAAAGCATTCCGCAGTAAAATTCATTAAAATATGGCCATGTCTGATGTTAAAAGAAAAAGAATGTCTTATGTTGCTTCTTTTAAACTCAAAGTAGTGAAGGCTGCAGAGGAAACAAGCAACCTTGAAGCAGCAAGAACCTTTGGAGTGGATGAGAGTGGGGGTCGGCTTACATGCAAGTTTTTGCAAAATTCCTCATTTTGGGGCAGTTTTTTAAGGGTCGGCTTATATGCGAGATCAGCTTATATGCGAGTATATACAGTATTTCAATTTTCTATTATCTTTTCTCATTAACACAAAATTTCTCCTGTAATCACTGGTTGAAGTATGATGCCTTTAAATCTAAATTTATATGCCTTTAAATTTATATGCCTTCAAACCCTAAATTTGACACTTAAAATAATATACATTTTTCATTCTGATTCTGCTTAGTACATTCTAAAACTACTTACTATATTTTAAAATAAAAAAGAATAATAAGTTTATAATATAATTAAAGCAACAATCCATAGCAAATTAAGCACTATTATTAAATCCAATTTTCTAACATTATTTCAAATATAAATACAACAATACAATTTTATGTACTTTGCAGAATCTCTTTTTTAATCATATTTTTACCCACTATCTCTGAATAGATCTTGTTTCTTTACATCTTGTTTTAAACCTTTGTAACTTCTCTTCCCTTTCTCACTTCCTTTCTTCTCCAATCCTGTCTTTTTACTCCCTTGTTTCTTAATCTCCACCTTCTTCTGTATTTCTCTTTTCTATTGCTTTCTGACATTGTATCAATTTTTCACCTTATTTTTCCCTTTTTTTGTTGTTTTTTTAAGTCTTAAATTCTCCATTCTCTTTCCCCTCTTTCCCTTTTTTTCCCCAGCTAAAGTTGTTTGTTCATTAAAGATGGCTTCTTCTTCATCCCAATCTTCTTGTTCTTGTAGTTTCTATAGGTATAAATCGCCATTTCTAAAAAATGGAAAACAGATCCAAAAGAGCCCTTCTCTTCTTGATCCTCTTCTTTTAGCTTTTTAAATTCAATTTTCAGTTCATCAACAAGTAGTGCCATTGTAAAAAGTTTTTTCAGACAACCCAAATATTTTTAGTCTTTCAAATAATATTTTCCAAAAGTCGCAAAGTCACCAAGCAATCCAAATACACATAATCTGTTTTATTTAGCACTTTCTTCTTTTTATATTTTCTCTTCCTGGGGTTATAGTTCAGTTATAAAGCTCCAGTTAAAATATATTTTTTAGAAGTTTTGTTACAGTTTCACTCTAATCTTATAAATTCCAAGCAGCCTCCTCCAAGAAAATCTTAATATTAATTCTTTTCATATCCCTTCCCACTTATAGCAAAAAAAAGTTGTTGTTTTTTTTTCAATGCTCAGAAATCTTAATTGTCCCCTTGGCTTCAATTTTCAATTTAATTACCTGCTGATGCCAAAATGGTTTTTTCTGATTTCTCCATTCATTTGCTATCACCGTAAGGAAAGAGAGTGAGAAAAAACAAACTTTCTCTTTTTACTTTCATTCGCTGCTTCTTCCGTATTCGTCGGGAACAATGCATCTTTAATAAAACTTAAATTCCAGGGTATTTAAATATTACTTGTCATCCCGGTTAGCCAAAAACTTTCACTTTCTCAGCTTCCTCTTGCACATTCTTTTCCGGATGAAAGCTTCTTTGTGGCGGCCACTCCCCCACTTTCGGAAAAGGGAGTTTAGCCAGCAGAGGAGGGGGGTTGCAATTCCCCCAGGGCCCCTGCTGAGTCTCCCCTATTTTCAGTTATCTCTACAGGGTAACTATAGCCCCCAAATCCTGGATTGGTGGCACTCCAGTGGCAAGCGCAGCAGGAACCGCGCACGATTGTGGATTCCTGCCGCCACCGAAGCCTTGCAAACTGGAAGTGGATATGCTACGCTCTTGAGGTTGCTAGCATGCTTACGCTCTTGCTGAAATGTTGGACTGACTTTAAACATTCTTCCCATTTCTCTTCTCATTAATAGCAATAGCACTTAAAGGCCCGGTCACACTACAAAAACGGATGCAAAGAGGAAGCAAAACGGAAAAAAAATCTTGCCATCCGTTCTAAAACGCGATGTACTCACTCCCTCTGTTTGGCTTCCTCTCAATCTGTCCAGCATCCGTTTATTGATGTTTCATCTGCTCCAAAAGTTTTAGGCTGCTGAAATTTTTTGCGCGGAAAATGTATCCAGTTCGTCCGTTCTGCATCCACTACGCATCCGCTATGCATCCGTTCTGCATCCGTTACGCATCCGCTATATCTGCTAGGCATCCGCTGCGCATCCGCGCAACTCCATCCGTTCCAGCGGTAAACAAATGCAGGGAGGAAGTGGAATGGACGCAGAACGGATGCAGAACGGATGCAGAACAGAAACAAAGCATTTAAAATGGAAAAAACGTTTGTAGAGGGGACCTATCTCGGATATTAAGGATGCATAGAGGATGCCTAGAGGATGCCGAGAGGATGCCTAGAGAATGCAAAGGGACACCTATACTGCCTATAAAAAGGTGGAGCAACTTGTCTGCATCGCACTTTCAGCCCAGCAGCCCAGCGGTGCAGACCTCCGCAGCCTTCATATGCCTCTTCCTCTTCCACAGCATCCAGTCATCTCCACCATGGATTGCGACAAAATCCTTTTGGAAGCCAACATCCTTCTGCATCACTGCGAAACCATCAACAGTCTCTGTGAACTCTACTACGGCAAGAAAAGGAGGCACCCAAAAAAAGTCTGGGTCCAAAGATGGTTAGCCAGAACAGCACAGTACCAACTTTACGACAAGCTGATGGTGGAGCTCAGGAGTGAAGACACTCATGCGTTCCAGAACTTCATGAGGATGCCTCCAGCCATGTTTGATGAACTTCTGCAGCGCCTGACACCCAGGTTGAGCAAGACAAAAACCAACTTCCCACCCAGCCTGGAACCTGGGCTCAGGGTGACACTCACTCTGTGCCACCTGGCCTCAGGGACCCCTTACAGGAGCATGCAGTACAGCTGGAGGGTGCCACCCAGCACCATCAGCTTTGTGGTCAGAGAAGTGGTGTGGGCCATCCTTGAAGAATACAAGGAGGAGCTCCTCCAGTGCCCCACCACTGAAGAAGGATGGAAGAAAGTTGCAGAGCAGTGGTATCAGAAGTGGAACTTACCACATACCATTGGAGCCATCGATGGCAAGCACGTGGCCTGCAAGGTTCCAGCCAACTCAGGCTCCACTTATTTCAATTACAAGGGCTTCTTCAGCATCATCCTCTTTGCCATGGTCGATGCTGACTACAAGTTCATGTACATCGATGTTTCAGGCAACGGCTCATCTTCCGATGCCCAGGTATACAACGACAGTCACCTCAAGGAGGGGCTGGAAAGCAACTTCATCATGGGCTTTCCAGATCCAGAACCCCTGCCCAACGACACGCAAGATGTGCCCTACTTCATCGTGGGGGATGACGCCTTCTCCCTCACAACCTACCTCATGAAGCCCTACACCTCTAAATACCTCACCCATGAAGAGAGGATCTTCAACTACAGGCTGTCCAGGGCAAGGCGGGTGGTGGAGAATGCCTTTGGCATCCTGGCCGACAGGTTCCAGGTACTTCTCAACACCATGCAGCATCGCCCACAGAGCATGAGGAGGATCGTGGAAGTTTGCTGCATCCTGCACAATCTCATGCGCACCCGCTACCCAGTCTTGCAGAACAGGCTCGTGGACCTCCAGCAAGGCAATGGGGACATGGAGCCTGGGGAATAGAGGCAAGGGCGAAACCTGATCGACATTGAGGATGTGCAAGGCCACAACAGAACCTCATGGGAAGGGAAGAAGCAGCGCAACCTTCTGAAAGATTGGTGCAACTCCCCAGCTGGAGCGGTGGAGTGGCAAGACAGGATGGTAGATGCTTAATGGATGCTTCCTTCAGCCTGTCTCATCACACGGATGAGATTGGGCCATGTATGTTTGGTTGGCCTACAGAACAGGGCATTTAATAAAGAGTTGTGTTTATGTTGAAATGTGTGGATCAATGATTAAATTGTTATTGATAATAAAGGGCCAAAGGTGTGGCACCTGGGAGGGTGGACCATACAATCCCACTATGCTTGCACTGGAGGTTTATCTATCCCACAGCTATCTTAACCCATCCCAAAGTTATCCCTGCCCATCCCACAGCTATCTTAACCCAAAGGTATCCCTGCCCATCCCACAGCTATCCTTACCCATCCCACAAGCATGCAAAGGCTAAACCATTTCTAAAAGTTTCCACCCAGACTTTATAGAAAAAAAAATAATGAAGAAGCGTGTGAAACAAAGATAAACTTTATTAATAACAACCTGAAAAGTAAACATGAACCAAGTCAAGTGTCCAAATAAAGTCCAAAAATATCCAGGCAGCCAGTCTCTGGTACTCCGCTTGGTCACTTGGAGGTGTGTGCCCAGTCTAATTTTTAGGGTGCAGGTGCTCTGAAGGTGGGTGCTGCTGCAGTGCTGGCCTGAGGTGGTGATGGAGTGCCTGGCCCCAAGAGGACAACAGGGGACGGTGTGTTCAGGAAGGTGTCAGACAGCTGGCTCATCCCCGCGATGCTGAGAGGTCCTTCCTCCATGCCATGGGGTGTCAGCCCCAGTACTGAGGACAGATGTACTGAGGCCGGGCTTGGCTGTGGGGTGGAGGAAGGAGTAGTGTAGTGGGACTGCCTGCTGTGCAGCGAGGTGAGGAGTGGCGTGGCTGGCATCGATGTCATCGGTGGCATCATTGGCGTGGCTGGCATTGGTGGCATCAGTGGAAGAGCTGACTCTGTGCCTGGTCTGGGAAGGGCTGCTGCCTGTGCTGCTGGACCTCCGGGTAGCTGTAGCCCTGGTAGGTGAGGGGCTGTTGGAAGCCTTGGTATGGGAGGGACATCACCTGGGGTGGAGGAGCAGACCTGGACTGGGTGGTAGCAGGTGCCTCTGGGTCTGGAGGGTTGTTAATCAGCGTGGAGATCCTCTCCTTTACCTGCTGGTACTGGGGATCCGGCATCTCCTTCAGGGTCTGGTTCAAATAATTGAGAAAGGGCTTGCGGTTGGAGGAGGAGGATTCGATGGGGACCAGCTGAGAGAGGAGACCTATGCTGGTGCAGATGGTGTCCCTGATCTCCACCAGGACCTTGTGGCTCTCCCCCTCCTGCGGTCTGGCTCTCCGCCTTCCTGTGGAGGTGGCGGTGTGGGTGGATGGGAGTTTGGCAGCGGTGGACTCAATGTTTCCTTTCTCCCACTACACCAGGGAGTTCTCCTCGCTCTCCACCAAGCTTTCAACACCTGCCTGGGGGTTCTCCGTCATGGCACGCTCCCCCGAAACCTGCCTGGAGACAGGGACTGACTCTTGGCTGGAAGAGGACTGGGTCGCAGCAGGCTGCCTGAGAGTGAGTGTAGACAGATGGGCTCCTGGTGCTGCTTGGTGGCGGATCTCACCCTCCAGGAAGCTGCACCTGGCCATGATGTAGTTCTGTCTGTCCGTCAGCTTGACCGCGGCCTGGCCAGATTTTTTGTGGTGCAGCTTCCCGTACCAGGTGTGCATATGTTTCCACCAGCCGAGTAGCACCTCCGAAGTGTAGCCCAGACTCTCCGCCCTCTCTCTCCAAGCAGCCTGCTTCCGCTTGGTGTCCCTGTACAGCCGGTGTCCCTTCCGCCACAGATAGTCGTTCTCTCTCAGCCATTCCAGCACCTCATCCTCGTGCGCCTCCTCAATAAAGTACTGCCTCCTCTCCCATTGACGCGAACGACTCTTCCTCCCTCTGGCAGGGCCATATGGGCCCTCATCAGAGGGACTTCAAGGTTGTAGGGGCTGCTCCTCCACACCAACAGCAGCAGCAGCAGCAGCAGCAGAATCATCATCATCAGAAACATCACCAGCAGGATCATAATCATCATCAGCAGCATCATCATCAGCAGCAGCAGAATCACCAGCAGGATCAGAATCAAGATCAGAATCAGAATCAGAATCAGAATCAGCAGCAGCAGCAACAGCAGCAGCAGCAGCAAGACCAGGATCAGCAGCAGCAGAGTAAGCACCAGCAGCAGGACCAGCAAGACCAGGAGCACGAGCAGAACGAGCAGGACCAGCAGGACCAGGAGCAGCTTCAGCAGAGTGCGCAGCAGAAGCACCACTTCCAGGAGCAGCCACAGCAGAAGCTCCAGCAAGAGAAGAGCGAGCCCAAGCAGCAGAAGCCCCAGCAGAAGCAGAGTCATGGACATGGGGCGGGAGGGTGGCCCTGTCCCTCTTGCCAGGGATGGCGGCAGGTTGCTGAGCCTTTCGCTTCTTCCCCATGGTTGTGGGGCTGCTGGCTGGCAGGGAGGCTGGCAGGAAGGCTGGTAGGCACCAAGGCTGGCAGGAAGGCTGGCACCAAGGCTGGCAGAAAGCCTGGCAGGAAGCCTGGCAGGAAGCCTGGCAGGAAAGCAGGCACCAAGGCTGGCAGGCAGACTGGCTGGCAGGGAGGCTGGAAGGCAGGCTGGCAGCAATGCTGGCAGGGAGGCTGGCAGGGAGGCTGGCAGGGAGGCTGGCAGGGAGGCTGGAAGGCAGGCTGGCAGCAAAGCTGGAAGGGAGGCTGGAATGCAGGCTGCCAGCAAGGCTGGAATGGAGGCTGGAAGGCAGGCTGGCAGGGAGGCTGCCCAGGAGGCTGGGAGACAGGCTTGGAGGCAGGCATGCAGGCAGGGCAGGCAAGGAACTCAAAGTGTCCAGCAGCAGGTCTTTCCTCTGAATGGTGACCTGCTTCCGAGCTGCTTCCCTTTATATCTGGGGGACTTGCGCAATGCATCCCCCCCGCATGCGCAATTAACGTGCGGCATCCGTTCCGCTTCCGCTGTGCATCCACTAGGCTTCCGCTGTGCATCCGCTTCATCCGCTGTGCATCCGTTCTGCATCCGTTTTTTCCTTTCAGCGTCCACTTTTCTGAGACCCCCCGGAAGCCCTGCGAATGCGCCATCTGTTCTGCATCCGCTGTGCTTCCGTTCCACATCCGATTTGCATCTGCCCTGCATCCTCCCCGCATCCATTTCATCCGCTCCAATTATGAAAATTTTCGCCCCTTTTTAGCGCGGATACAACGGATGTAACATTTTTCTCTTCCGTTGTGTCCTCTTTGCATCCGTTGGGCAGTGTGACACGGCCTTTATATGCTGGTATATAGATTTATATGCCTTACAGACCTCTCTATACAGTTTACATAGTCAGCCTCTCACCCCTAACAAGCTTGGTCCTCAATTTTATCAACCTCAGAAGGATGGAAGGCTGAGTCAACCCTGAGCTTGTAGGACTTGAACCGCCAAAGTGCTGGTTGCCAGGAGTCAACAGAAGTAACCACTACTGCATTCTAAGCATTGTGCCACCATTGCTCATAACCTTCTCAAAAACTTCACAGTAGTTTAGCCTAATCTCCCAATTTAATAGAGATTCATTAATTATAAAGTTAGAAAGGACCATTGGCACACTATCAACAAAACCAACAAGTTATCAAATTCTGAAAATGTTTAGATTTTAAATTCCCTAGTCAAACATTTTACCAAAAGCAAAAAAATATTGGACAAAATACATACATGGTTGGAAAAAAATGACAAAACAAAATAAAGATCTGAAACCTGAAATATTTTTTCTGGGCAAAAGAAGAAATCCTGACAGATGAAAACATAATTTAAAAAAATATTACAATGTGCAGAGATGGATAGACTAACATTGACAATTCAGAAAAAGAAGGAAACAATGTTTTTTGACATGGGACTTGTTTTATCAATGGTTAGATAATAGAACAGAAATTGAAAACATGGAAATGTCAGAAAAGAACTAACGTTATAAGAGAGATTTGTTAAAATGGATAAGCAAACATTATTATAATAGAATTAATATCAATGTACTGACTACTGCTGTAAATATTTTGATCATTATATTCTAAAATAACATGTACCCAGCCAACACAGTTCAACTGAAATTGAAATTTTATAGATTATAACATTATTTGTAGCTCAGAGTTAAAATGAGGGTCCTTCGTGCCCTTTGAGTTTGGTTATTTTCTTGCAGACGTTTCATTATCCAAACTAGGAAACGTGATTAGTGAAAAGTCTGCAAGGAAACACCAAGCTCAGAGGGCACCAAGGACTGCTCATCTTAGGAATTGTTCAGAAAAGGAGTTGCTATAATTCAGTGCACAAAAATGAACCTACATGTGTGCTTGGGATGAAAGAGTTGTGGTGAAGCTTAATGGCCGAAGAAAAACCTTAACTGTAGAGACCATGGCAGCAATGAGAAATTCTCCTGGCCTGTAATGGCTCTCTGACTCCAACTTTGCCTTCTTTGGACTCAGGAGGTTTTTGGGATCGAGCCTCCCATGGACTGCCTGGGGCCTCTGAAGCAGGATGAGAAGCAACATGACTAGTTGTGCTGATGGAGCCTCCAGTTCTGTGTTTATTTTCTTTTATGTACACTGAGAGCATTTGCACCAAGACAAATTCTTTGTGAGGCCAATCACTGTGAGGCCAATAAAGAATTCTATTCTATTCTATTTTGAACAAAGAATAAGAAGAAAGGAAGAAAAGACTTCCAAGACAAAACCTTCAGGTACCTTCCTAATCCAGAGTCCAGCAGAGTCTTCAAAGCTGAAAGTGGATTAAACAAAGCTTCTCTCTGCCCTAAAAGCCTTCCCAGGTTGTTTCTGTCTCCGCTCAAGACTTTCCAGTGCCATGACATCAGCCCACAAACCCTAGTGGGATATTGAGGAGAAAGCCTGTTATTGATATCTTTGTGGCAAAAGTTCTGAAAGTCTGTAGAAATACCTCTAGGGACGTGTGGCAAGACTACAAAGAAATCACTATGATTTAAATTATAACAAGGAGGTGAGATGCCACTTCTCTGAATTCTGAATGAATCAACAGACAGATGCTCTCAAGGGAAAGTTGCAGATGGGGTTCAAATTTTTAAGAGGAGCCAATAAGTGAGCCTTCTCATCAAAGTTTTCTCACTCAGAAAATATTACTGCTTCTATCTGTTTGACCCTCTTTCTCCTGATTGTGTTGTGAGTTTACTGCAAGGTCTCTGTGGTTCAATATGTTGTTATCAGATGTGGGATTTGACCAGTTCTCACCTATTTACTAGAACCGGTTGTTAGAAGAAATTACTGGCCTAATCCTGTAAGGAAAGCAAGAAGGAAACATTCTGGTGTTGCTTACATAAACTGTCTCTCTGTTAATCCATTATTACATTCTTGGCAGGACCAGACTTCTGGTCTCTGGAATTTCTCTGGAGTTTTTTTTTACCCTCCTTTGCTGGTACTTTGCTTGTGTGGAGTGACCATTGAAAAAAGTGACTTATGATCATTTTTCACACTGACAACTGTTGCAGCATCCCTACAGTCATGAGAGGCCAGGCGAGGAGATGCGTGCCTCGATGTGAGTGATATTGAGTTGGCCACGACCAGCCAGTAACATGAGCACCAAGCCATGTCACATGACCACCAAGCCACGCCCACCAACTAAACCACTCCCACAGAACCGGTTGTTAAAAGATTTGAATCCCACCCCTGGTTGTTATCATTATAACAGAATAACAGAGTTGGAAGGGATCTTGGAAGTTGTGATATGTAAAAATTACATATTAAGGATTAAACCTGTGAAAATGAGAAACATAAGTAATGGCATATTTATCATATTAATGAGCTTTACAAAGATATTTGTAAAATCTTCAGCAGGTCACCTTGATCTGATGGAACTGTGTAATGAGCTGTTGTCTTGTTTCTAAAATTAAGAAATGCTGATGTTCACAACAAGAAAAGAGAAGCCATTAGAAGGGGGTTTCCAAGATATGAGATAAGTGGGTGGTGTTTAGTGGAAAAATACCAGTAGATATAGGTGCTTACCAGAGAGAAACAGAAAAAAGGTGACAAGAATGAAACCTTGTATGAAGAAAAGTATCAATGTATTTACCCAGCCTATGAGCAGATCTCCATTCTCCTATCTTTGAAGAGAAGGGGTCCACACTTTTTGGCCTTTGCAAATGCTGAATAAACAAGCTTTTGTGGTTCCTGTTCTTCATGTCTCTTTTTTGGTATTTATCACAGAAGTCTTCAGGTCCAATTCCCCCCCCCCCCCGCATGCACACACACACACACACACACACACTCAGGCAAGAAACCCTCTACCATTTCAGATAAATAGTTGTCCAATGTCTTCTTAAAAATGTCCAATGTTGGAGTACATCAACTTCTGGAAGCAACACTGATTAATTGTTCTAACTGTCAAGAAATTATTAGTAATCATTTTTATGTTGCTCCTCTCACCAATAAGATGATTCTGGGTGACTGATGAACAGTAAAAGGATAACAATTATTTTTTAAGAAGCTATATAAAAATAAAAATTAAGGAGACAGTGTCAACCCTGAACTGACCTGGCTATGGCCATTTTCTTTTCTGTAGTTTGCTTGTTTTCTCTATTGGGATTTCTTTTCACATGGCTTCAAGCTTGACACAGCTTGGAGCTGATAGGAGGAAGAGATAGATGGGTTTTTTTAGCCAAACAAGATAGTTCTCTCATGAGTCAAAGACTGTGATGACCTGGGACATGGCACAAAAATAACAAAGTCACAAAATTAGATACATTCCCTTTAATAACTCCAACTTGGCCCCCAATGTCCAGTTATCCTTGGCTGGAGATCAAACTCTTCCAAAAACAATCTACAAAGGGAAAAAATGCACTCCGAAACCAAAGTAGAGATAAATTAGAAATAAAAAAAACCAACACAAACCAAGTTGAAGTCATTAACACAATAGGCCAGGATAATAAATTGTAGGCTTCCAAAAGATAACAAAGCACACACAGTTGAGAGGATGCCAAAACCCAGATAAGCCTCGACAAAGATAATGCACACTTTGCTTCCAGTAAGGTGCTGTGTGCAAATGCTCTTCTTATAGCCTGTTCACCCAGCTGCAACTAATGAAAGGGATCGGGGCCCTTTCTCTCCCATAAACCTTGTTGCTCCCAGGATTAACATTTCAAAGAATTTTCAAGAAAGGACTTAAAATGGCGAATAGAAGATTTTTAAAAAGTGTGAATTGCTTTTGATAGCGGCGGGGCTTTGAATCGAGAAAGGAAGAAGCTGGAGAAATAATCATCTAATCAATTTGGATTAGTATATTTTGATTTTATATGGGCACTAATAAAGCTGAACTATAAATTGTTAAAGAGAAAATTTAATATCAGTTGAATTTGATCTTTTTGGAAGATTGTGGTTTAAAAAGCTCTGAATAATTGGGAAGAAAAAAGAGGGGGTGTGGACTTGTCAGAACAAAGTGTGCCATCTGAGTTAAATCTAACTTGTTTTTTTTTCAAAAGACTCTGTTTCTTAAAACTCTAAGGAAAATTGATATAATAAAACAAGAACTTTGAAAAATTGAAATATTGAAACAAAGAAAGAAACAGGAAGATTCTGCCCTTGGATTAATTGTTGATGCTGATATGGATTTGGCATTGGATTAACTGGGGATTAAAATTTGAAAGGAAAAAAATAAAATCTGACTGTTGGAAATTAACTTTAAAGACACTATTTGGACTAAATTGCGAATTAGAAAGCTGTAAAATGGCGATATCTCTTCTGGCATTAAAAATGGAACTTAGAAACACAAAAGAAATATTACAAGAATGAGGTGAAATGCTGGGCTTTGTTTTAAAATTAATTGAAAATGCTATTGCAGAGTATGAACAACAAAGACAAAGGACAGAAGAGGAGGTGGAGCAAAGCATAGAAGGGGCATCTTTAATAATCATCAAGAACGAAGAACTCTGGAAAGAAAGAGGAAAAGAGTTGGAAATAAATATTGCAGATTTGGGAAATTGAGTAAAGAGGGAAATATCCAGAAAATTTAAAAAAGGGAAAAAGAATCAGCAGAAATTTGAAGGGTGGAAGGGAGTTATAAATAGAGAGGGGGATAAAAACTGGAGTGAAAGAATAAAGGGGAAAATACAAGAGGAAAGAAGGGATAAGAAACAGGACTTGGGAACAAAGAAATATGGGAATTCTAAAGAAATGGGAAAAATGTTTAATTAGACAAAGAGATGATGGCTGAATGATATTTGGAGTGGGGATTCTGCAGGGTTCTGGGGAGGGGTAACATAAATAAATTTGTAGTTGTGAAATGGGACATATAGATTGATAAAATGGAAAATAGAACTGTTATTTTTGATAATGGAATACAATGCTCTTTTCCTTTATGTATAGAGATAATAATGGAATATGTTTATTAAATATATTGAAATATTTTAAATATACTGAAATAAATGAAATTATATAGGAGGATAGCTGAAATAGAATTAACATCAGGGTTTAAGATTAAATGAGTAGATTAATATGTCCTTTTTTCCTGAAATTGTAGATAAACCTTATGAAATTAAAAAAGGGAAACCATGCAGAATCTGATTTATATATGTTATGAAGAAGAAACTATCAGAGACATCGGTGGCAATTGGATGGTGAACCAATTGAACAGGTTAATTCCTTTGTATATTTGGGCGTAACGTTTTCCAAGATTGGATCTTGGGCCTGCCATCATCAACAGAGAACATTTAGAGCAAAAGCCCATTTGAATTTATTGCTCAAACTAAAAAAACATAGTTATCCAGGGTCCTTAGTCCCATTCATCAAAGTTTATAAGGCTAAGGTTACCATAGTGCTCTTGTATGGAGCAGAAATTTGGGATCTTTACTCAACCACAATCCTAGAACAAACAGTCCCAGCATTTGAGATGTATTTTGGGTGTAGACCCAAGAACATCTGCTGCAGTAGTTAGAGCTGAATTGGCAATTTGTACGATTCAGGCATTATCTACAATTAGAGCTTATGACTACAGGTGCAAATTTAATGAAATGGAGATTGATAGACTACCCAAATTATGCCTACTAGAGCAAATAAAACTATAGTCACAAATCTCCTGGATCATTAAACTAACCAATTTTGTAAGAAGCTGTGGTCTTCCTATCTCTTGTGTAACAGGAGAACAATCTTAAAAAAAGAGTTGCCCAAAGAATTAAGGATATATATACACAAATTGTTATAGCTATCCTTAGTAAGGTAGGTAACTTGAAATGGTTGAGTAAATACAAATGTACTTTCCAAGTAGACAGCTACTTGAAGTCACAACTCCCAAAACATCTTAGGGAGATTCACAAGAGCAAGATTTGAACAGCTTGACACAATGGTTAGATACAGGAGATTTCATGCAATACCATACAATGACCATCTCTGCATTTGCAAAGCAGAAGAGGTAGAGGACCTGGCTCACATCCTATTTGACTGTTGCCTGTATAAGAGGATGAGAGACAGGTACCTTGGTCTGTATATCAGACGAATGACCCATTGGGATACCCATATCAAAATAACTTACCTTATGTCTGGCCAGAACTTGAAAATAACATTTAAAGTAGCATAGTATTTAAACAAAATGATTTGGATGAGATCTGCATATTGATTGAGGTAGATTGCAAGGGCGACTCCAAAATATAATGTTATTATATTTTATCTATATCTTAAATTATTGTACATTATTACAACTTTATCTTGAATTGTATTTTATTACTATTTCATCTTAAATCGTATTTTGTCTAAATTGTATTTTATCAAGTTCCATTTTAAACAGTATTTTATCAAATTTCATTTTGAATTGCTGTTATTAAATTTTAGTAACAAATTGTTGCTGGAACTTTGCACTTTGATATGGCGCAAGGGCTAATCAAAAAAGACTTATTATTATAATACACTGCTCAAAAAAATAAAGGGAACACAAAAATAAGACATCCTAGATCTGAAAAAATGAAATATTCTTATTAAATACTTTGTTCATTGCATAGTTGAATGTGCTGACAACAAAATCACACAAAAATTATCAATGGAAATCAAATTTAGCAACCCATGGAGGTCTGGATTTGGAATTACACTCAAAATTAAAGTGGAAAAAAACACTACAGGCGGATCCAACTTTGATGTAATGTCCTTAAAACAAGTCAAAATGAGTCTCAGTAGTGTGTGTGGCCTCCACGTGCCTGTATGACCTCCCTAAAATGCCTGGGCATGTTTCTGATGAGGTGGTGGATGGTCTCCTGAGGGATCTCCTCCCACACCTGGACTAAAGCATCCCCCAACTCCTGGACAGTATGTGGTGCAATGTGGCATTGGTGAATGGAGTGAAACATGATGTCCCAGATGTGCTCAATTGGATTCAGGTCTGGGGAATGGTCAGGCCAGTCCATAGCATCAATGCCTTCATCTTGCAGGAACTACTGACACACTCCAGCCACATGAGATCTAGCAGTGTTCTGCATTAGGAGGAACCCAGGGCCAACCGCACCAGCATATGGTCTCACAAGGGGTCTGAGGATCTCATCTTGGTACCTAATGGCAGTCAGGATACCTCTGGCGAGCACATGAAGGGCTGTGCGGCCCCCTAAAGAAATGCCACCCCACACCATTACTGACCCACTGCCAAACTGGTCATGCTGGAGGATGTTGCAGGCAGCAGAATGTTCTCCATGGAGTCTGCAGACCCTGACACATCTGTCACATGTGCTCAGTGTGAACCTGCTTTCATCTGTGAAAAGCACAGGGTGCCAGTGGTGAATTTGCCATTCTTGGTGTTCTCTGGCAAATGCCAAACGTCCTGCACGGTGTTGGGCTGTAAGGCCAAACAGGGCTTCTGAGGGACAGGTCCACCCCTTGGAAGCTCCATTTTGGCTGGCAAGGTGCTGGGTGAGGCCTCTGGATGAAATCCAACTACTACAGGAAAGTTCTGTCATTTCTTTAGGCCACCTGTGGTCAGCCAGGACCTCCAACTTTCCCCAACATCTACCTGATTTGCAGTCTTAAAGTCTCAATCATGTTCAGGCATCTTTCACTTTGATTATACAATTTGTAGATGGAGGATTTTCTTTTCCTATTTCAAATGTTAGTTCTCAGAGGAAGGCTGAACAAGATGGATTCAGAAAGATGGCTCGGATTCTCCCCCCAGGAGGCAGGTGAAAGAATCTTGTTGCCAAAAACCAATTTGTAATTTAGAGAGTGTCCAACTTTGATAGGCATATCAACAAGATTCCATTGCATGAGTGTCATGTTCCAAAGACTTGGATGTGATGTGGCATTTTGGGTCACAAAAGGGTAAGGGCATTACAGAGATATGCTGCTTTGAGAAATAACAAAAACTCAGTAGACATTTTAGAATTTTATAGGATGGGATTGGGGATATTATCTTCTAAACCTTCTCTAATTATTTCAAGCAAAACCTGTATGGAGAGGAGCTTTCTGTCAATTGGTGCTCCATTCAAAATCCAAGAAAGAAATACTTAGACTCTTTTAATTAGAGAAAAGATATCTTTTACTGGAAGTCAATTGGTAGCAACAAAAGAATTCTGAATCTGAGAAAATAGGCGCATAAATCACATATACAAAGTGACAGCAATGTTCCCACCCCCAACAGTTCAAATGGTTCTTCCAATTAAAAGTTGTGAATGTCATCATGTGGACATCTTCAGGTAGTGATGAAGTTTCTGTCCGTTGACCTTGGCATATTTTGATAAAGGTTTGCAGCTGTGCAGAGAATAGAAATCTAAGCAAGAAATAGAAACAAGCAAGAATGTACTCTCCCCCCCCCTCCTCAATTTATACAGTAATGTTTGCAACACCTCCAGATCACTTCCCATACTTTTACCCTCTCCTCCCCCCCATTACTTATGGCAGCCGAAAGATGCAAATCAGAGGAAGAAAATCTTGAAGACTGACGTTTGCATCATCTTCTAGGTGTGGAATGGCTTAAAATTCCTCTGCCTCACATTTCTACATTTCTTCTGGACGTAAGCTGATCCTTTGTATTCAGGTCTGGCCTCAAGATGATAATATAGCACTTGGGGATGAAGATGCAGCCAAGCAGACCAGCACTGGAGGATAAAATGGAGAAGACCTGCACAGCCACCATGTATTTCCCTTTGGTGCTCAGATAGGTTGGCACAAAACTTATCCAGACACTGCAGAAGAGTAGCATGCTGATGGTGATCAGTTTGGCTTCATTGAATGTCCCAGGGAGATTTCTGGATCGGAAAGCCACAGTGAAGCAGATGGCAGCAAGGATGCCCATACAGCAAAGTGTGAGGTAGAACATGACAACAGAACCTTCATTGCATTTCAGGATGATCTCTCCAGGTTGGGAGTGGAGGTCAGAGTCAGGGAAAGGTGGAGAAACTCCCAGCCAGATGGAGCAGATGATAATTTGGACAGCAGAACAAGAAAGGATGATGGAGTTGGCCAAGCTCTTCCCCAACCATTTCTTCACTTGGTTTCCTGGTTTTGTTGCGAGGAAAGCCAAAACCACCATGATTGTTTTGGCCAGGAGAGAAGAAACAGCAGCTGAAAAGACAATGCTGAACACTGCTTGTCTGAGAAGGCAGGTGGCTTTCCTTCGTTGACCAATGAAGGAAAAGGAGGACAAGAAGCAAAGCAAGAGGGAGA
Source organism: Laticauda colubrina (assembly GCA_015471245.1). Classification (NCBI taxonomy): domain Eukaryota; kingdom Metazoa; phylum Chordata; class Lepidosauria; order Squamata; family Elapidae; genus Laticauda; species Laticauda colubrina. The sequence continues at coordinate 525,312 of BLBF01000154.1, read as the reverse complement.
CAAGGAGGATGTAAGAGAGGTCCCGATTGTTGGCTTTGACAATGGGAGTTTCTCGGTATTTAATGAATATGATTAAAACAAGGGTTGTGGTTAAGAAGAACAGGAAGGCAAAAGATACAAGGATGATGCCTAGATTTTCTTCGTAAGACAGGAAGGTTATAATTTTTGAGATACATTGGACTCGGTCCTCATTCGGATGTTGATCAGGGGAACACTTGGTACATTTTTCTGTATCTGAGAATACCAAAAGAATTATTTTTAAAAATCATTCCATTCACATTTGAAGAAGCTTCTTGGGACAACAGCTGTTACCAGGAACGTTTTCCCAAGGGCATGATTTAACATCTCCTCAGAATAAAGTTAATAAGAATACCATTTTCAAATATATAAATACATACCAATGATCTATGGATTTTGGGCAAATCTTAGGAACTGTACATTGGTTGGATTCAAATGATTTAAAGGCCCTGTCACACTGCCCAATGGATGCAAAACGTTAGTAAAAAGGACACAACGGATGAGAAAAATGTTCCATCCGTTGTTATCCGCTCTCAAAAGGGGCAAAAATTTGCATAACAGGAGCGGATAACACGGAAAGGAACGGACGCGGGGAGGACGCAGAGTGGATGGAAAGTGGATGCGGAACGGAAGCCCAGTGGATGGAAGCGGATGGGAGCAGATGGCACATCCGCAAGGCTTCCAGGGGAGTGCAACAAAGCGGACGCGGAACGGAAAAAGCAGATGCACAGCAGATGCACAGTGGATGCACAGCGGATGCACAGCGGAAGCCTAATGGATGCCTAGCATTAATTGCACATGTGGGGAGGATGCATTGCATCAGCCCCACGGATATAAGGGAAGCAGCTCGGAAGCAGGTCACCATTCAGAGGAAAGACCTGCTGCCGGACGGATTGACAGCCTTGCCTGCCCTGCCTGCATGCCTGCCTGCAAGCCTTGCTGCCAGCCTTGCTGCCAGCCTCCCTGCCAGCCTTGCTGGCTGCCTGCCTGCCAGCCTTGCTGCCAGCCAGTCTGCCTGCCAGCTTTGCTGCCAGCCAGTCTGCCTGCCAGCCTTGCTGCCAGCCAGTCTGCCTGCCAGCCTTGGTTCATGTCTGCCTGCCAGCCTTGGTGCCTGCCTGCCTGCCAGCCTTCATGCCAGCCTTCATGCCAGCCTTGGTGCCTGTCTCCCTGCCAGCCTTCCTGCCAGCCTTCCTGCCAGCCTTCCTGCCAGCCTTGGTGCCTGCCTGCCTGCAAGCCTTGGTGCCTGCCTGCCTGCCAGCCTTCCTGCCAGCCTTGGTGCCTGTCTCCCTGCCAGCCTTCCTGCCAGCCTTGGTTCCTGCCACCCACCCTCCCTGCCAGCCAGCAACCCCACAACCATGCGAAAGCACAGCAAGCCTCAGCCATCTGCTGCCAGCCCTTGCAAGAGGAACAGGGCTACCATCCCGCCCCCTGGCCCTCATTCTGGTTTTGCTGGGGCTTCTGCAGCACAGGCTCACTCTTCTGGGGCTCGGGCTTCTGCTGCTTCTCTTTCTGGAGGAGCTGAGGACAAGCACTCCAGCACCAGCCACCTCCACAGCACCTGGACCCTTCACCCCTGAGACAGAGCAACCAAGAGGAGTGCCAGAGACTCATTTTTGTTTTATAGCTCATTGTTAATAAAGTCTATTTTTGATTCACACACTTTCTTCATTTCTTTTTTTTAATAAAGTCTTGCTGGAAACTTTTAGATATGGTTTAAGCCTTTGCATGCTTGTGGGATGGCTTAAGATAGCAGTGGGATGGGTTGAGATAGCAGTGGGATGGGCAGGGATACCTTTGGAATGGGTAATAGCTGTGGGATAGATAAACCTCCAGTGCAAGCATAGTGGGACTGGATAGTCCACCCTCCCAGGTGCCACACCTATGGTCCTTTATTATCAATAACAATGTAATCAATCATCCACACATGTCAACATAAACACAACTCTTTATTAAATGCCCTGTTCATTGTAGGCCCACCCAACATACATGGCCCAATCTTATCCGTGTGATGAGACAGCCTCAAGGAAGCATCCATTAATCATCTATCATCCTGTCTTGCCACTACACTGCTCCAGCTGGGGAGTTGCACCATTGTTTCATGAGGTTGCGCTGCTTCTTCCCTTCACGTGAAGCTCTGTTGGGGCCTTGCACATCGCCCTTGCCTCCATTCCCCAGGCTCCATGTCCCCATTGCCTTGTTGGAGGTCCACGAGCCTGTTCTGCAACACTGGGTAGAGGGTGCGCATGAGATTGTGCAGGATGCAGCAAGCTTCCATGATCCTCCTCACAGTCTCTGGCCGATGCTGCATGGTGGTGAGAAGTACCTGGAACCTGTTGGCCAGGATGCCAAAGGCATTCTCCACCACCCGCCTTGCCCTGGACAGCCTGTAGTTGAAGATCCTCTCTTCACGGGTGAGGTATTTGGAGGTGTAGGGCTTCATGGGGTAGGTTGTGAGGGAGAAGGCGTCATCCCCCACGATGAAGTAGGGCACATCTTGCGTGTTGTTGGGCAGGGGTTCTGGATCTGGGAAGCCCACAATGAAGTTGCATTCCAGCCCACCCTTGAGGTCACTTGTGTTGTATACCTGGGCATCTGAAGATGTCCCGTTGCCTGAAGCATCGATGTACATGAACTTGTAGTCAGCATCGACCATGGCGAAGAGGATGATGCTGAAGAAGCCCTTGTAGTTGCGATAAAAGGACCCTGAGTTGGCTGGAGCTTTGCAGGCCACGTGCTTCCCATCGATGGCTCCAACGGTGTGGGGGAAGTTCCACCTATGTTACCACTGCTCAGCAACTTTCTTCCATCCTTCTTCAGTGGAGTGGCACTGGAGGAGCTCCTCCAGGGATTCTTCGATGATGGCCTGCACCACTTCTCTGACCACAATGCTGATGGTGTTGTGTGGCACCCTCCAGCCATACTGCATGCTCCTCTAGGTGATCCCTGAGGCCAGGTGGCTCAGAGTGAGTGCCACCTTGAGCCCAGGTTCCAGGCTGGGCCGGAAGTTGGTGTTTGCCTTGGTCAACCTGGGTGTCAGCCGCTGCACAAGTTCGTCAAACATGGCTGGAGGCATCCTCATGAAGTTTTGGAATGCACGAGTGTCTTCGTTCCTGAGCTCCACCATCAGCTTGTTGTACAGTCTGTCCTCTGCTCTTCTGGTGAACCATCTTCGTACCCAGATGCTTCTTGGCCACCTCTTTTTCTTCCCGTAGAACAGTTGAAAGATCCTGTAGACGGCTTCGCACTGTTGCAGAATGATGGTGGCTAACAAAAGGAGTGTGTTCCGATCCATGGTGGACATCAATGGATGCTGTGGAAGAGCCAGAGCCAGATGAAGGCTGCAGAGGTCTGCAGCAGGGCTTCTGGTCTGAAAGTGAGATCCAGTTGAGTTGCTCCTCCTTTTTATAGGCAGTATAGGTTTTCCCCTAGGTGTTCTTTTGCATCCTCTAGGCATCCTCTAGACATCCTTAATATCCAAGATAGGTCCCCTCTGCGAACGTTTTTTCCATTTTACATGCTTTGTTTCCATGCTGCATCCGCTAGGCATCCGTTCTGCATCCATTCCGTGTCCGTTCCACTTCCTCCCTGCATCCGTTTACCACTGGAGCAGATGGAGTTGCGCGGATGCGCAGCGGATACCTAGCGGATATAGTGGATGTGTAACGGATGCAGAACGGATGCCTAGCGGATGCGTAGTGGATGCAGAATGGATGAATTGGATACATTTTCCACGCAAAAGTTTTGAGCAGCTCAAAACTTTCTGAGCGGATGAAACGTCCATAAACTGATGCTGGATGGATAGAGAGGAAGCAAAATGGAGGCACTGAGTACAGAACGGATACATCGCATTAACCAATGGATGGCAAGCTTTTTTGTCCATTTTACATCCTCTTTGCATCCTTTGGTGCAGTGTGACAGGGGCTTAACAACCTGTTCTCTGCCCTAATGACTGGCTGGGTAAGTGTGGCTGGGTGTTTATTTGACTGGAACGGCATGTCCAACTCAATGTCACTCATGTTGAGGGGCACCTCATCTCATCTGGCCTCTTCTTGCCCCTCCCCTCCCAGCCACTTCTTCCCTCACCCAACCTCTTCTCACCGGATGGTTTGCCTGGCCTTCGAAATAAGCACAACATGGCAGATTCCATCCAAGGATATAAGACCAATCAATGCCTTTTTCTCCACACTATAAAAATGACATTGAGACTCTGGAAAAAGTACAGAGAAGAGCAACCAGGATGATTAGGGGACTGGAGACTAAGACATAAGAAGAATGGTTACAGAAACTGTGCATGGCTAGTCTAGTGAAGAGAAGGACCAGGGGAGACATGATAGCAGTCTTTCAATATTTGTGGGGCTGTCACAGAGAGGAAGAGATCAACCTATTTTCTAAAGCACCTGAAGGCTAGACAAGGAATAATGGATGGAAACTGAACAAGGAGAGATTCAACCTGAAAATAAGGAGAAATTTTCTGACAGTGAGAACAATCAACCAGTGGAACAGAAGTTGCCCTTGGAAGTTGTGGGAGCTTAATCACTTGAGACTTTTAAGAAGAGATTGGACTGTCATTTGTCAGAAATGGTGTAGTGTCTCCCGCTTGGGAGGGGGTTGGACTAGGTGGACTACAAGGTCCCTTCCAACTCTGATTATCTGTTATCACCAAAATAGGGTGGCCTGTCTTCACGACTTTTCAAGCACAGCCTCTCTTCCAAATGATTCTGTGTTTATGATGAGCAATCCACACCAAACCATGACCGAAAAAAAGTTGAAAATCAGGCATGACTTGCTTAGAAATTGCCTTGCTTACCACAGCAACTGTGGTTCTTACAACTGTGATTGTAAATGGCAGGCTACATTTAAAGGGGGTGAGTAAGGATGAATAAACTCTGGTTTCAGAATGGCTCCTAATTGTGAATAGAATCCCTTTGCAAATTCCATTTTAAGCAGACTAAAAATAACTCTGATGGGCCAGACCGAGGTCTGCATTGCTGTTAATCCTCTCATCATTCCGTATCACCTATCCCCTCTCACTTGTGACTGTATGACCGTAACTTTGTCGCTTGTATCCTTACGATTTATACTGACTGTTTCCTAGTATGATTTTGATTGATTATTGTAGCCTATGACTATCATTAAGTGTTGTACCTTATGATTCTTGACTCTTGATGAATGTAACTTAAGACAAATTCCTTGTGTGTCTAATCACACTTGGCCAATAAAAATTTCTATTCTATTCTATTCTATTCTATTCTATTCTATTCTATTCTATTCTATTCTATTCTATTCTATTCTATTC
>BLBF01000154.1:493626-519988 GCA_015471245.1 Laticauda colubrina | reverse complement strand
TCTATTCTATTCTATTCTATTCTATTCTATTCTATTCTATTCTATTCCATTCCATTCCATTCTATTCTATTCAGATTTGTGACCACACAAATGCCTCTGGTTCTCCCATAAGTAGAAGGTAGAGAATTATGGCTTTGCCCAACATGGAACAGGCATTATCCCATAATTTCACTTTCCTCCCTCACACCACACATAACATTGAATATTCGGCCATCTCACACGATAGGAAAGCCTAAGTTTGGTATCCACATTATTCTGAGAAAACAATTCCAAGTTTCGCACCCTCAATCAATAAGTACTAAAGCGGGAGTGGAACTCAAGAGTCTCCTGGTAATTGGCCCAAAGTCAGCCAGGAAGTTTTTATGCTTAGAGGATTAGAACTCAAAGTCCTCTGATGATTGTCTCAAAGTTTCCCATTTGGCTTTTATTTTGAAGGTGGGATTAAAACTCCAGTGATTGGCAAAAAGTCCCTCAGATGGCTTTGATTCCCGCAGCTCACCAGGCACTCCTTGCCCCTCCCCTAAGCACAAAAGGCTCCTTCTGCCACTGCCTTCCTTCTCTCCCCTTCACCTCACCAGAGCAGACAGCTGTTCCTCAAGCCCCTCACTTGCCTCAGTCAGGCAATACCATCACGGGAGGACAATCTGCCTGAGCCTCCTTTCCTCCTGCCACTTCGTTCCCACAGAAGCTTCCTCAGGGCTAGCCAGGAGCCTCTCCAGGAAACTGGTTGAGGCACAGTGAGTCAGAGAGGAGCAGGGCAACAGGCAAGCAAGTGCCTGGATGGGCTTCCTCCCAGCTAGACTGCAGGATGGAGGGCAGGGGCTCCCTGCACTGAAGCTATCACAAAGAAGGGGTCTATCTCTTTTCTTCCTATTTTCCAAACCACCAGAAGGCAAGATAAGAAACAATGGATGTAACTTATCAAGAAGTAAAGAACCTGGAACTAAGGAGAAATTTCTTCACAGTTAGAACAATTCATCAGTGGAATGTCTCACTTCAGAAATTGTGGGTACCCTATTACTGGAGGCTTTTAAGAAGAGAATGGATGGCCACCTGTCTCAAATAGTATAGGGTCTCCTGCTTGAGCAGAGGGTTGGACTAGAAGACCTCCAAGCTCCCTTCAAACTCTGTTATTCTGTTCTGTTCAGCAGATAAACCCAAATTATAAAATTGGAAGTAATAAAGCTTTCCCAATCTGCCAAACCCTACTATTTCAAACTAATCCCTCTTTCAAGCTCTTTTTGACATTCCTCCCCTCAAATAAATGGAGCAATTAGAAGATGAACAGGAAAATAGTTGAGATTCAATCTGTCTTTTAACTTGCACTTTTATGAAAAGGCTTTGAATGAATTCATTACCACAAGGCCTGCCATTTTCTTTGGTGTGACCCACCTTCCTGAGTGGAAATGGTCCTCTCTGGACAAGGAACACAGTCAAAGCAGCAAACTGGCTCTCCTTCTCGAGCCCTCTTGACAAATCCAGGATGACAGTTTTCCACACATTGGGACTGAGGCAGATTCTAATCAGAAAAACAAGGAATTCCAAAGAAAATATGTTAGGACTCACCATTCATGGAAAATAAAGGTCAAAATGTATATTAACCAAAGTGTCCCTGGCTGTCAACTCATAAAAGATTCCTATGTCTGTCTTCGAGTTGCCACAAACAAGGAGAAGGAAATCTGAAGGAGCAGTACGGCACTTTAAAACCAGAAGCACATTCCAGCCTTTTCTTACAAAGGTTGTCTTTTGGCTACTGCATCTTCTGCCAGCATAAATACTTCAGTGGAGAATGTGATTAATAACACCCAGCCCGTGAATGTGCTTCATTGGAGAATCTAATTTATGATCCATTCAAGGGGGAGGAGAGAAACAGGGTCACAGGTAAATTACATATACCAAAGTTGGCTTCATTTAGGTAAATGCTGGCATGTTCCTCCTAATAAATCTTTTGGATTTTTTTGCAGCTTGGCTCGAGGCTCATGATTTAATTAGGACAGTCACCGAAGCCCTGACACTGGCCTTCACTTAGGTAAGTGTGAACTCTCGAAGTAACTGCAAATAGTTGCAGGAGATAGAGCTTCCAACAGATTCTTCATTTAGCTCATCCCATTTGCTTTTGGAATATCTCACTGATATAAAGGACTTTTCTACTTAATAAAGTTAGGAGAGATGGAATTAAGAAAAGTTTTAAGCATTGACAACCACTGATTTTCTTCTTATGGCAATATTAAGATTTATTCCTCCATTCTTCATATATCCATGATTTTAAAGTATAATAATATATTCGTATTAAATTATAGAATCAAATTTATTCTGAAAAATTTCCTAAAGTTTTATTAGATTTATGAAAATATAATAAAATTGTGATGAAGAAAGAAGCTTATCTCTGCACAAACTTTTTTCAAAACTATTAGGAATATGAAACACCTAACAGGTATTTGGCTTAGGAATATATAAACCAGGATAAACATTTTAGTACTATCTCTTTAAGGGAATGCAAGAGCATGCAATTGGGTGTGGTTTCTCAAATGGCCTTAAGATGGAGCCAGAAACCTGGTTTGTCTTAGTCTGAGTCTCAGAAGAGAAGAGAGTGTATCTTTATTTCCTTCTGTTGGAAAGTATTGCTATTGCTCCATTTTTTCCTAATTGTCTGATATTACTGGATTTAATATAAGTCTGATACTGAACTATTTTTGACACTGGACTTTTTTTACTGGAATATCCCTGGATTGAAAAACTGACTGATTAACCTGTGAATGACTTTTGGACTGCCTATTTTGAACTTTGCTTTTTGAACTATTTTGAACTATTTTGAACTTTCCGGAAGTATAAACCTACATTTACTGTGCAGTGTATCTGTGTACTGTATGTGTATTATTCCAACACTACTCTCTATACATCTTCCTGTATGCGCTCATTCTCCTAACAGGGAATTACCTCAACACTGATTATGGGCCCAGGCCATACCAGGCTCAGATAACTGAGAGTTAGTGTGAATGCACAGTACTGTATACAGACAGCTATTTACTGTTTAATTGTGGTTTACTATCCTGGTAAAGATGGCACAAGACACTTCCACAAGTCTATTACTGATAACCCAGTTGGATGGAACAAACTATGTTTCCTGGTCTATGAAATGCAGTCTACTTCTACGTAGAGAAGGTTTATGGAATGTAGTTCACAATCCACCAGATGTAAATGCTTGGGATCCAGACAATGAGGATGATGCCAAGAAGATTGCTGACTTTAAAAAGAACAACAAATGAGCTCTTTGTATAATTGGACTAACACTGAGTGACCAGCAGCTAGTCCATATTCATGGAGAAGAGTCTGATGCTAAGTGTTGGCAGAATTTGAAGAGGATTTATGTTCATGACAGTGTAGGTGCACACATACATCTTCCATGTAAACTGTTTAGAGCATGTCTTCTGAAAGGTGGAGATATGCTAGCTCATTTAAATTTCATGAAAAGAACTTTCCAAGAGCTACATGAAAAAGAACTAATATTTTCAGAGCTGCATCAAGTTTACATCATTCTTTCCTCATTGGATGAAAGTTATGATGACGATGTATACTCACTGGAAGTACTGCCCAGAGATAAACTGACACTGACTGACATAACCGGAAGGTTGTTAGAAGAAGCAAGAAGACGGCTTGATAGGGACCAACTGAGGAAGGAACAACCATAAGAAGAGAATTTATCTTCAACTGCCTATACTGTTAGGAAATGTTTTTCTTGTGGGGCTAGGGGACATATAGCTAAATTCTGTAAGAAGGGAAAACAACAGAATACTGGCAAACACCAGAAGGCCAAAAAGAATGTTAGTTTAGCTATGTCTAGCAATTCAACTGTAAACAATAATTTGTGGGTTGTTGATAGTGGAGCATCACAATGCATTACTAAAGATAGAAACAGATTTATAAAGATTCCACGAATAAACAACATGTTTCATTGGCAAGTGGATGGAAGATGAAAGCATCAGGTGAAGGTACTGCATATTGTTCTTGTGTAAATGAACATTTAACCATGTTTTATGTCCCTTAACTGAAATTTAATTTGCTATCAGTAAGGGCTTTAGTTAATCTTGGTTATGTAGTAACCTTTAGGGGAGATAACTGTATAATAGAGAAAGAGGATAAAAGTGTTACTGCTACTTTAAAAAATGATTTATATGTAATACATGAAGATCAGCTGAAGATGGCTAACTCAGTTTATAACAATGTTAAGCCACATGATGAATGTATACATTTACTGCATAGATGTCTCGGGCACGTTAATTTCACAATGCTCAAACAAACTGTTCAATTGTCAGAGGGAGTAAAACTGAAACCTTGTGGCAAGTATTTACATTGTAATGCTTGTCGTAAAGAAAAGAGTAAGGTTACTCCTTCAAACAGACTAAATGGGTTTAAGACCAAAGAACCTTTAGAGGTTGTATTTGCTGACATAATTGGTCCTAAGAAACCAAATTTACGAGGTGCCTGTTATATTTTGAGTATTATGGACCATTACTCAACATATGGTTTCTGCTATCTTATGAAAAACAAAACAGAAACATTCCAACATTTCTTTAATTGGCTAAGGTTTGCTGAGAGAAAAATGAAAAGTAAAGTAATTACTTTAGTAACTGATAATGGGACTGAATTTGTTAACAAAAGATTCCAAAATATGCTGAAATTGGCTGGTGTTGAGCATAAATGTTCTGCACCTTACAGACCACAACATAACTCGTTTATAGAATGAAGAGGGCAAACATTACAAGCCATGACTTGCACTATGTTATCTGATTCAGGTTTACCTGAAACACTGTGGGGTGAAGCCATAATGTGTAGAAACCATGTTTTAAATAATGTAGTAAATACAACAACTGGAGAATTGCCATTCACTCGTTGGTATGGCAGAAAACCAAATTTAAGTTACCTACACACATTTGGAGCTCCAGCATGGGTGCATATTCCCTCACAAATAAGACTGAAAGGGCAACATAGAGCTAAGAAGTTATTTTTTGTGGGTTATGAGGCCAACCACAGATCATTTAGATTTTGGGATCAAGGCACAGCTCATGTTTATTGTAGTGCTAGTGCAATTTTTTTTGAGCACGTTGGGTGGGATAAACTGGAACAGGAATGCAGCAATGATATTATTATTGACACCCAAATAGTCCCTAAGGATAAAATCAGAACACCTCAAATAGCCATTAAAGAGGAAGGACAGGAGGAAGTAGGAGAACAGGGTCAGGAAGAAATAGAAGAACAGGAGCAGGTGGCACAGGAAAGTCCACCAGCAAGCCCTGTATTACCAAGACGTTCAACCCAAGGAACACGACCACCTGATAGATATCATGTTAGTGTTGTATGCCAAGTGAATACAGTTCCAAGTAATTATAATGAATTAAAACTGTATCCTGCTAAGAATCAGACTGCTTGGCAGAAAGCAATGGATAAGGAACTGGAATCATTAAAAAAACTGGAGGTATACGAAAATGTTAAGTTACCACCAGGTAAACATGCCATTGGATGTAAATGGATATATAAACTGAAGACAGGTGTGGATGGGACTGTAACCCATAAAGCCAGGTTAGTAGCACAAGGATTCAATCAGACAGCAAATGAGGTGTTTGTACCTAGTCTGAAGGCTACTACATTAAGGGCAGCATTAGTGTGGGCAGCTAAGGAGAAATATATTGTAAATCATTTGGATGTAGAGACAGCATATCTGCATGCACCATTGCAACACACTATATATTTAAAGAAACCTTTAGGTCTCAAAAATGATAATACTGATAATGATTGCTGGAAATTGAAAAAGAGTCTTTATGGTTTAAAGCAATCAGGATATGAGTGGAACCAATGTATAGTTAAAGAATTAACTTAAATAGGTTTTGTAGCTGGCATGGCTGATCCATGTTTGTTTAAAAGAGAAAGTAATTGTATGATTTCATTATTGTTATTATTTACTGATGATATAGCATTAATCACCAAAACTGAACAAGAAGCCACTGAGATAATTTCACTATTGGAAAAGAAATTTAAGATAAAACAGTTAGGAGAAATCAAACATTATTTTGGTTTAAAGATAGATAGAACTAGGTGAGGATACAAGATCTCACAGGCAGATAAAATTAACCAATTATTAAAAAGTTATAAAATGGAACTTTGTAAGCCATCTAAGACACCAATGAGCCAGGAGTTTAACCATAGTGATATTCAAAGTCCTGTTTTTGATAAGAACATTTATCAGTCCTTGATTGGTAGTTTATCTTATCTCAGTAATTGGTCAAGGCCAGATATTGCATACAGTGTTAATCAATTAGCGAGATTTAACGCTTAGCCCACTGAAAGTCACTGGCAAGCTGCTAAACGTGTGTTAAGATATCTGAAACAGACAATGCATTATGCATTGTATTTGGAACCAAAAGATTATCTGAATTTGACGGCATATGCTGATGCAAGTTTTGCACAGACATAAATACACGAAAATCAACATCAGGTACTGCTGTATTATTGGGAAAAACATTGATTGGATGGAGATCTATTAGACTGAAACATCTAAGTTTGTCAACAATGAAGGCTGAATTCTCATGTTTGTCTTTACTATGTACAGATTTAGTTCTGTATAAGCAATTATTAATTGATATGGGAATGAATGTAAAAAATCATACTGTTGTTTACGAAGATAACCAATCAGCAATACAGATGGCTTCAAATATTGCTGTTAAAACAAGAACGAAACACACATATTTAAGATATTTAAATGTGAGACAATTTGTGCAAAGTAAGATGATTAAGCTAGAAGACTGTATGTCAGAAAACAATATAGCAGATCATTTTACAAAGGCCCAAGGCTCTATAAAGCATAAGGCATGCTGTGAAGATTATGGACTTAGAAAGTAAGGTTGTATATATTATCTTACCCAAGAGGGGAGAATGTTAGGAATATGAAACATCTAACAGGTATTTGGGTTAGAAATATATAAACCAGGATAAACATCTCTTTAAAGGAATGCAAGAGAATGCAATTGGGTGTGGTTTCTCAAATGGCCTTAAGATGGAGCCAGAAACCTGGTTTGTCTTAGCCTGAGTCTCAGAAGAAAAGAGAGTGTATCTTTATTTCCTTCTGTTGGAAAGTATTGCTATTGCTCCATTTTTTCCTAATTGACTGATATTACTGGATTTAACGTAAGTCTGATACTGAACTGTTTTTGACTCTGGACTTTGTTAGTGGAATATCCCTGGATTGAAAAACTGATTGATTAACCTGTGAATGACTTTTGGACTGCCTATTTTGAACTTTGCTTAAACCTTTCTGGAAGTAAAAACCTACATTTAATGTGCAATGTATCTGTGTACTGTGTGTGTATTATTCCAACACTACTCTCTATACATCTTCCTGAATGCGCTCATTCTCCTAACAGGGAATTACCTCAAAAAAACTATATAAAATATTGCAAAACTGTAGTCTAAAGTAGTCTTCCAGTTAAGACAGATAGCAAACGATCCTTACAATTAAAGATGTCGACCATAAAAGAGAAGATCTTTAATCCTTAATGGGTCTAAGTCTACATGGAGGGAAGTAAGCAGTGGGGTGCCACAAAGTTCTGTCTTAGGCCCAGTACTCTTTAATATCTTCATTAACAACTTAGATGAGAGAATAGAAGGGGAACTTACCAAATTTGCAGATGATACTAAGCTGGCAGGAATAGCTAAAACCCAAGAAGACAGGCAGATGGATCTTGACAGACTAGAACACTGGGCCATATTTAACAAAATTAAATTCAATGTAGACAAAAGTAAAATCCTACACTTTGGCAAGAAAAACCAAATGTACACATGTAGACTGGGTAAACCAGGCTTAATAGTGGTAACTGTGAGAAGGAACTTGGATCCCTTCCATACTACCACCTCTTACAATACAAGACAATACAGTATCTACAGTAGAGACCTTCAAATTTCTAGGTTCTACTATATCACATGACCTAAAATGGACACCTAACATCAAAAACATCATCAAAAAGCACAACAAAGAATGTTCTTTCTGTGCTAACTCAGAAAGCTCAAACTGCCCAAGGAGCTGCTGAAACAGTACTACAGAGGAATTATTGAATCTATCTACAGAGGAATTATTGAGCACCTCTATAACTGTCTGGTTTGGTTCTGCAACCCAACAGGACAGACACAGACTTCAGAGGATAATTAGGACTGCAGAAAAACAATTACTACCCATCTGCGTTCAATTGAGGACCTGTATACTGCACGAGTCAAAAAGTGGGCTGTGAAAATATTTACAGACTCCTTACATCCCGGACATTAACGGTTTCAACTCCTTCCCTCAAAACAACGCTATAGAGCACTGCACACCAGAACTAGACCCGAGAACAGTTTTTTCCTGAAAGCCATCATTCTGCTAAACAAATAATTCCTCAACACTGTTCAACTATTTACAAAGTATACACTACTATTACTGTTAACCTTCTCATCACTCCTTATTACCCATCCCTTCCCACTTGTGATTGTAGAACTGTAACTTTGTTACTTGTATCCTTACGATTTAAGCCCATGTCACACTGCACCAACGGATGGAAAGAGGATGTAAAATGGAGATAAACACTTTCCATCGGTTGGTTAACGTGATGCATCTGTTCTGTACTCACTGCGTGCATGATTCATACGTTCTACCCATCCAGCATCCGTCTACTGAGGTTCCATCTGCTCAAAAAGTTTTGAGCTGCTCAAAACTTTTGAGCAGAAAATGTATCCAACGTGTCCATTCTGCATCCACAACGCATACGGGGAACATCCATTCTACGTCCGTCGTCATCCATTACACGTCCGCTATATCCGCTAGGCATCCGCTGTGCATCTGCGCAACTCGCATCCGCTCCAGCAGAAAACGGACACAGGGAGGAAGCAAAATGGACACGGAACAGAAACACAGCATTAGTAGCACGGACGGAGAAAGGATGAAAGCAGATGCAGCTCACATACAAAGCATTAAAACAGAAAAAACGTTCACATAGGGGACGTATCTCGGATATTTAGGATATCTGCAGGATGTCCAGAGGATGCAAAAGGACACTGAGTGGAAAACCTATATTTCCAATAAAAAGGGGGAGCAACTCACCTGGATCTCATTTTCAGTCCAGCAGCCCTGCTGTGCAGACCTCTGCAGCGTTCATCTTGCTCTTCCTCTTCCACAGCATCCAGTCATTTCGACCATGGATCATCACACACTCCTTTTGGTAGCCACCATCGTTCTGCAACAGTGCGAAGCCATCTACAGGCTCTTTCAACTGTTCTACACGAAGAAAAGAAGGCAGCCAAGAAGTGTCTGGGTCCGAAGATGGATCGGGAGAAGAGCAGAGTACGGACTGTACAACAAACTGATGGTGCAGCTGAGGAACGAAGACCCTTGTGCATTCCAGAACTTCATGAGGATGCCGGCAGCCATGTCTGACGAAGTTGTGCAGCGCCTGACACCCAGGTTGACCAAGCAGAGCACCAACCTCCGGCCCAGCCTGGACCCTGGGCTCAAGGTGGCACTGACTCTGTGTCACCTGGCCTTAGGGACCACCTACAGGAGCATGCAGTACAGCTGGAGGGTGACACACAACACCATCAGCATTGTGGTCAGAGAAGTGGTGTAGGCCATCATCGAAGAATACCTGGAGGAGCTCCTCCAGTGTCCCACCACTGAAGAAGGCTGGAGGAAAGTTGCAGAGCATTGGTATCAGAAGTGGAACTTCCCCCACACCATTGGCGCCATAGATGGGAAGCACGTGGCCTGCAAAGCTCCAGCCAAGTCAGGGTCCACTTATTTCAACTACAAGGGCTTCTTCAGCATCATCCTCTTTGCCATGGTCAATGCTGACTACAAATTCATGTACATCGATGCTTCAGGCAACGGGTCAGCTTCAGATGCCCAGGTATACAACGCCAGTCACCTCAAGGAAGGGCTGGAATGCAACCTCATCATGGGCTTCCCAGATCCAGAACCCCTGCCCAACGACACACAAGATGTGCCCTACTTCATCATGGGGGATAACGCCTTCTCCCTCAGAACCTACCTCATGAAGCCCTACAGTTCCAGATGCCTCACCTGTGAAGAGAGGATCTTCAACTACAGGCTCTCCAGGGCAAGGAGGGTGGTAGAGAATGCCTTTGGCATCCTGGCCAACAGGTTCCAGGTACTTCTCACCACCATGCAGCATCGCCCAGAGACCGTGAGGAACATTGTGGAAGCTTGCTGCATCCTGCACAATCTCATGCGCACCCGCTACCCAGTGTTGCAGAACAGGCTCGTGGATCTCCAACAAGGCAATGGGGACATTGAGCCTGGTGAATGGAGGCAAGGGCGAAACCTGATAGACACTAAGGATGTGCAAGGCCCCAACAGAGCTTCACATGAAGGGAAGAAGCAGCGCAACCTCCTGAGACACTGGTGCAACTCCCCAGCTGGAGCGGTGGAGTGGCAAGACAGGATGATAGATGCTTAATGGATGCTTCCTTCAGCCTGTCTCATCACACTGATGAGATTGGGCCATGTATGTTGGGTGGGCCTACAATGAACAGGGCATTTAATAAAGAGTTGTGTTTACATTGACATGTGTGGTGAATGATTACATTATTATTGATAATAAAGGGCCATAGGTGTGGCACCTGGGAGGGTGGACCATACAGTCCCACTATGCTTGCACAGGAGGTTTATCTATCCCACAGCTATTACTCATCCCAAATGTATCCCTGCCCATCCCACAGCTGTTACCCATTCCAAAGGTATCCCTGCCCATCCCACTGCTACCTTAACCCATCCCACAAGAATGCAAAGGCTTAAACCATTTCTAAAAGTCTCCACCAAGACTTTATTTACAAAAATAAATGAAGCAAGTGTGTGAAGCAAAGATAATCTTTTTTAATAACAAGCTGTAAAAGAAAAATGACCCAAGTCAAGTGTCCAAAGAAAAAATAAAGTCAACAGGTTGCCACCCAGTCTCTGGCACTCTTCTCAGTCAGTCTGAGGCATTCCCATCATCTCAGGGGTGAAGGGTACAGGTTCTGTGGAGGTGGCTGCTGCTGGAGTGCTGGTCTGAGGCATCATTGGGGTGCCTGGCCCTGAGAGGACAACAGGGGGCGGTGTGTGGAGGAAGCTCTCAGAGAGCTGGCTGAGCCCCGTGATGTTGAGAGCCCCTTCCTCCATGACATGGGGTGTCAGCCCCAATACTGATGACAGATGTTCTGAGTCCGGGCTTGGCTGTGGGGTGGAGGAAGGAGCAGTGTAGTGGGAATGTCTGGTCTGCAGGTGAGCGAGGTGAGGTGTGGGTGGCATCTGTGGTGTGGGTGGCATCGATGGCGTGGGTGGCATCGGTGGCATCAGTGGCACTGGTGGTGTTCGATGTGTCTGTGCTTGGACTTGGAAGGGCTGCCTGTGCTGCTGGATCTCCTGGTAGCCATACCCTTGGTAGGTGAGAGCCTGTGGAAAGCCTTGGAAGGGCAGTGACATCACCTGGGGTGGAGGAGCAGGCCTGGACTGGGTGGGAGCAGGTTCATCTTGGTGTGGAGGGTTGTGAAGAAGATCAGTGATCCTGTCCTTTACCACCTGGTACTGTGGTTTTGACATGTTCAGGAGAGTCTGGTTGACGTAGGTGAAGAAGGGCATGCGGTTGGAGGATGGAGCATCAGTGTGTACCAGCTGAGAGAGGAGATCTATGCTGCTTCTGATGGTGTCTCTTATCTCCAGGAGGACAGTGTGGCTCTGCCCCTCCTGTCTGGCTTTCTGCCTTTCTGTGGAGGTGGAGCTGGGATGCAGGTTGGCCTATGGTGGAAGCGCCATCTCCTTTCTCCCACTGCATCAGGGGGTCCTCCATGCACCCTGCCACTGGTATTACAGCTCTCGGGGGGTTCTCCGTCGTGGTACGCTCCACAGACACCTGCCTGGACACAGGAGCTGACTCTCTGCCAGAAGAGGACTGGCTCTCAGCAGGCTGCCTGAGAGAGAGGGTTGTGAGAGGGGCTGCTCCTTGGTGGCGGATCTCACCCTCCAAGAAGGTGCACTTCGCTATCACATAGGTCTCCCGGTCTGTGAGTTTGACCGTGGCCTGGCCAGATTTCTTCAAGTGCAGCTTCCCGTACCAGGTGTGCATGTGCTTCCACCAGCTGAGGAGCAGCTCTGCAGTGTAGCCCATTCTCTCTGCCTTCTCTCTCCAAGCCGCCTGCTTCCTTTTGGTGTCTCGATAGAGCCTGTGTCCCTTCCGCCAAAGATATTCATTCTCACTCAGCCATTCCAGCACCTCCTCCTCATGTTCCTCTTCCATGGTGTATTGCTTCCTCTCCTGTTCACGTGTCTGCTTCTTCCTCCCGCTGGCAGGGACATATGGGCCCTCATCAGAGGGGCTTCGAGGTTGTAGGGGCTGCTCCTCCACACCACCACCACCACCAGCAGCAATAACAACAGTAACAGCAAAAGCAGGACCAGCAGGATCAGCAGCACCAGCAGCACCAGCAGTATCAGGAGCACCAGCAGGACCAGGATTAGCAGCAGCAGAGTAAGCACCAGCAGAAGCACCACCATCAGAAGCAGCATCAGCAGAGTCAGCACCAGCAGAATCATCACCACCAGAAGCAGCATCAGCAGAAGCTCCAGCACCAGAAGAGTGAGCCCAAACAGCAGAAGCCCCAGCAGAAGCAGAGTGAGGGCCAGGGGGTGGGAGGGTGGCCCTGTCCCTCTTGCCAGGGCTGGCAGCATATGGCAGAGGCTTTCTCTTCTTCCCCATGGTTGTTGGGTTGTTGGCTGGCTGGCTGGAGTGGTGTGTGGCTGCAGGTCTTTCATCTGAATGGTGACCTGCTTGCGAGCTGCTTCCCTTTACATCCGCGGGGCTGATGCAATGCATTCTCCCCGCATGTGCAGTGAATGCTGTGCATCTGCTAGGCTTCCGCTAGGTTTCCGCTAGGCTTCCCCTCTGCATCCGCTTCATCCGCTCTGCATCCGCTCCGTATCCGCTCTTTCCGTTGCGCATCCGCTTTGGTGTGCTCCCCCGGAAGCCCTGAGGATGTGCCATCCGCTCCCATCTGCTTCCATCCGCTAGGCTTCCGTGGAGCATCCGCTTTCTATCTGCCCTATGTCCTCCCCCCGTCCGTTCCTTTCCGTTGTTGTCCGCTCTGCTTATGCAAATTCGGGGCACTTTTGAGAGCGGATAACAACGGATGGAACATTTTGCTCGTCCGCTGTGTCCTTTTACAAATGTTTTGCATCCATCGGCTAGTGTGACAGGGCCTTTATATTGACTGTTTTCCTAGTATGATCTAATTGCACCCTATGACTATCATTAGGTGTTGTACGTTATGATTCTTGATTCTTCATGAATGTACCTTTTCTTTATGTATACTGAGAGTATTTATACCAAGACAAATTCCTTGTGTGTCCAATCACATTTGGCCAATAAAGTATTCTACATTCTACATTTGTGGACAAACAGCTAAATATGAGCCAGCAGTGTGCAGCAGCAGTCAAAAAAGCTAATGCAGTCCTAAGTTGCATTAACAGAGGGATACAATCAAGATCAAGTGAGATACTAATACCACTCTATGAAGCCTTAGTAAGACCACACCTAGAGTACTGCATCCAGTTTTGGTCACCACACTATAAAAAAGATGTTGAGACTCTAGAAAAAGTACAGAGAAGAGCAACAAGGATGATTAAGGGACTGGAGACTAAAATACATGAAGAACGATTACAGGAACTGGGCCTGGCTAGTCTAGTGAAGAGAAGGACCAGGGGAGACATGATAGTGGTCTTCCAATATTTTAGGGGCTGGCACAGAGAGGAAGGAGTCAAGCTATTTTCTAAAGCACCCGAAGGCCAGACAAGGAATAATAGATGGAAACTGAACAAAGGGAGATTTAACCTGGAAATAAGCAGAAACTTTCTGACAGTGTGAACAATCAACCAAGGGAACAGCTTGCCCTCAGAAGTTGGAGGTGCACCATCAACCAAGACTTTCAAGAAGAGATTGGACTGCCATCTGTCTGAATTGGTGTTGGGTCTCACACTTGGGCAGGGTGTTGGACTCGATGACCAGAAGGTCCCTTCCAACTCTGATTATCTGTTATTTTTTATGAGCAGATGGTTTATTCCTCTATCCCAGGGGATGAAATACAAACATTAATAATTCTGGTCATAAAATTATGACCTCCATATTCCTGACTATGGAGCTTCCCTTTCAGTGGACAACTATCTGAATCCCAAGGCATATTTGCCACAGAGACCAAGAACGTATCTATCCAGTCTTGATTCAGTTTCACTCGATTCAGCCCAAACCTGAACTTGGGAACTGTTTAACAGAATTGCCTTCTCCCTGAACTTTAACAGAATTGCGTTCTCCTTTGCTATTCTAGAATAAGAAAGAAACAAAGTTGAAAACATGTCACCCAGCAAAACATGCTGGACAGTATGGAATCAACTTAAAGCAGAGCTCCATATTTTAACATGTAAAGGAAATCTTGATCACTAGTACTGATGCCTTCAAAGCAGTTTAAGAATACTGAAACTTCTCCTCCTCAAATTCAGTTCTCAGTGAAGGTCAACCACCTTGGTGAATTGATTTCACCAACTTGAAATGGGTGCTTGGAATGGAGCTAGAGAATGGACACCAATATTTCTCTCACCTTGTTGAGCAATGTTAGCAATAACAGAGTGTCTTTATTGACTGTAAATTTCTGCCTTTCAAAACTCCCCAGTTGCTCGTCACTGGGATCCAACAAGGGAAGAAGCACCCAGCTTATGATGTCCAGATCTGCTGTTATGTCTCCATTTTGGTCCAAGTACAATTTCCAATGGGAAATATTACAAAACTCATTCTTCTCCAGAAAGGGAGGGAACTAGAAGAGAAACATCCAGGAAATTTAAAAGAAGACAATTTAGTTGGCACTTTAGAAAATAGCTTGACCCCTTCCTCTCTGTGGCAGCCCCTCAAATATTGGAAGACCGCTATCATGTCTCCCCTGGTCCTTCTCCTCACGAGACTAGCCAGGCCCAGTTCCTATAACCATTCTTCATATGTTTTAGTCTCCAGTCCTTTCATCATCCTGGTTGCCCTTCTCTGTACTTTTTCTAGAGTCTCAACATCTTTTTTATAGTGTGCTGACCAAAACTGGATGCAGTACTCTAGGTGTGGTCTTACTAAGGCTTTATAGAATAGTACTAGTACCTCACTTGATCTTGATTGTATTTGTTTGTTAATTAGCTCTTTTTGGCTGCTGCTGCACACTACAGGCTCATATTTAGCTGGTTGTCCATTAAGACTGCAAGATCCCTCTCACAGTTACTGCTATTGAGCCTGGTTTCACCCAGTCTATATGTGTACTTTTAGTTTTTCTTACCTAAGTGTAGGACTTTACTTTTCTCTACACTGAATTTCATTTTGTTTGGTATGGCCCAGTGTTCAAGTCTGTCAAGATCCATGTGGATCTTGAGCCTATCTTCTTGGGTGTTAGCTATTCCTGCCAGCTTTTTACATTCTCTTTTTATGTTTGGATACTTTCCTATTTATATGCAGAATCCTACTTTACCTGGACAGTTTGCATGTCTATTGTCTTTAGGTGACTAACTCAGCTGGTGTGTTTTATTGAGCTGCTCTGCTATCAGCCCTCTCTTCCATTAAGACCCTGCTTGAGAAGGGCAAAATGGACAATTGTTGGATCTGGCAGAGTGAGAGCTGTGTACCATAGCATGATGTTTTGGTGTGTCCCAACATAATAATTGGAGTATCCCCACAAAACCTAATAGGGATGTTAAGGTGGCAGGTTCAGCTGTTTGTGATGACAATGACTCAGCTGGGAAGGGGATTGTAATCCATGAGGAAAACCTTGTCTTGAGGAGTGAGGAGTTGCAAATAGCAATAGAACTTGGATTTATACTGTATATTGCTTCATAGTGCTTTACAGCCCTCTATAAGTGGTTACAAAGTCAGCATATTGTCCATTCAGTATTCATTTATAGAAATCCAGGCAAGTCTACAAACAAACAAAATGCCTTTGGCCACACCTCTCCCAGGCTGGAGCTGATTGGATTAAGAATTTACACCCACCCACCCACACTCTCAGGACAGAACATGACCTTTAGTAGATAATCGGATTTACCCACCATCATTAGAACAGCAAAAGTCACAAGGCTCACTACATTGCACAACCACCTGGAGCATCTCAATCACCAAACCCTAGAATCCTATAAAAATCCATTCACTCACTCAGCCATTTTGTTAGCCACCCCAGATTAAGTAAAAAATATGAGATTTTAATAAATCCAATTTCTATTCATGAACATCTTAGAAAAGCTTATTGCGTTGGCACAGTGGTTAAAATGCAGTATTGGAGGCTAATTCTACTCTAGGGGCATCAAACTCAATTCCATTGATGGCCGCATCAGGGCATGGTTGATCTCGGGGGACCGAGCAGACATGGCTGACTGGGTGGCTGTGGCCAACAGGATGGGCATGGCTAACCAGTCACTGGACATAGAGCACTGGGTGGGCATGGTGACTGAATGGCCATGGACAGTTTAACGTCCTCCCAAGCTGCTGGCATGTTTTCACTTCGCATTGGGTAGGCTGGTCCAAAGCCACACTGGCCTGATCTGACCACATTATAGGCTGGTACCAACCTATCGGCCTTCTGTTTGACACCCTTGCTCTACCCACAGCCTAGAGTTTGATCCTGACCAGCTCAAGGTTGATTCACCCTTCCATTCTTTGAAGATTGATATTATGCAGATTCAAATTGTTGGGGGAAAATTGATGACATACTAAACATATACTGTTTCAACTCCTTCCCTCAACCATGCTATGGAGCACTGCACACCAAAACAACAAGGACAGTTTTTTCCAGAACACCATCACTCTGCTAAACAAATAATTCCCTCAACACTGTCCAACTATTTATGAAGTCTGCTCTAACATGACTATTAATCTTCTCATCACTCCTTATCACCTGTCCCCTCCCACTTGTGACTGTATGACTGTAACTTTTTTGCTTGTATCATTACGATTTTTATTGACTGTTTCCTAGTATGATTTGGTTGCTTATTGTACCCTATGACTGTTATTAAGTGTTGTACTTTATGATTCTTGACTCTTGATGAATGTATCTTTTCTTTTATGTACACTGAGAGCATTTGCACCAAGAAAAATTCCTTGTGTGTCCAATCACTCTTGGCCAATAAAGAATTCTTTCTTTCTTTCTTTCTTTCTTTCTTTCTTTCTTTCTTTCTTTCTTTCTTTCTTTCTTTCTTTCTTTCTTTTTTTCTTTCTTTCTTTCTTTCTTTCTTCCATCCATCCATCCATCCATCCATCCATCCATCCATCCATCTATCTATCTATCTATCTATCTATCTATCTATCTATCTATCTATCTATCTCAGCTCTCCTCAGGAAGAAGTTAGCATGTGTTTGAGCCACAACATCTATCAGAATAATGAAGCAGTAATTGCAGGGATCATTTCTATTTCTTTTTTTCAAATAGAAACTAGAATTGGCAAACTTTCACCAAAGTGGGTATGATAGATATTATGAGGGTGAAAGATTGTTCTCCAAGTTTGTTGGTTGATATTATTATTAGATAGACATTATTTACATCTATAAAGGAACCTGCCACCAGTCAGGAATTTTTAAAATAATTCATCCAGTGGAAAATCCTCTCGGGGCCCTCCATTTATAATCAAGTATGATGAATTTGATTGTGAATATACTAGGGTGAAAAGAAGTTGATAAGTTGGCTAATGCGTTTGTAATTTTTAAATAAAGTTGTGAATGGTCTGGTCCCAAAAAGCCCAAAACTATACATATTTTAAGACATGTAGGTAGGATAATCATTGTGATTATTTTCATGAATCATGGAATTGTTCACCCTGTAAAATATTATTTGGGTTAAGAATTTGTGCAAAATTTCCCCTCAAAGCTTCACCTTCCTTTTTGATTGAACACATATTCTCTCCGCATCTTCAGAAGGACACAGTGGAAGCCCATAAAGCAGAGGGAATGGTGTCATAAGAGGGTATGACTACTTTTTCCCCCTTCCACATGGACTATGCCAGAGGTCCTCAAACTTGGCAACTGTAAGGCTTAATGCTGAGGAATAGCTGGCTAAGGAATTCTGGGAGCTGAAGTCCACAAATCTTAAAGTTGCCAAGTTTGAGGACCCCTGGACTATGCCAATCCAGAGCCACAATGCCTGCAAAGGCCATAGTGAAAAGCAAGCCTTGAATTTGATAGGCAAAATAAATGTAAATATTTCTCTGTCCAGTCATGTCCAATTCATCTCTAGTGCTCATCTCTGTTTCCTAGCGGAGGGACCCATAGTTGTCCAAAGAAGTTTCCATGGTCAAGTGATCAGCATGAATATAAGCCAAGAAACACAGAACACTGTTACCTTCTGACTGAAGTGTTATCTATTTATCTATAAATTGTTAGTAAGACCATACCTAGAATACTGCACCCAGTTTTGGCCACCACATCATAAAAAAGATGTTGAGACTCTAGAAAAAGTACAGAGAAGAGCAACCAGGATGATTAGGGGACTGGAGGCTAAAACATACAAGGAACAGTAGCAGGAGCTGGGCTTGGCTAGTCTCGTAAAGAGAAGGACCAGGGGAGACATGATAGCGGTCTACCAATATTTGAGGGGCTGCCACAGGGAGGAAGGGGTCAAGCTATTTTCTAAAGTGCCTGTAGGTCAGACAAGGAATAATGGATGGAAACTGAACAAGGAGAGATATAACCTGGAAATAAGGAGAAACTTTCTGACAGTGAGAACACTCAACCAATAGAACAGCTTGCCCTCGGAAGCTGTGGGAGCACCATCACTTGAGACTTTCAAGAAGAGATTGGACTGCCATTTGTCAGAAATTGTGTCGAGTCTCTTGCTTGGGTGGGGGTTTGGACTAGATGACCTACAAGGTGCCTTCCAACTCTGATTATTTGTTATCTGTTATCCACCTGCATTTGCATGCTTTTCAACTGCTAGGTTGGCAGGAGCTGTGGCACGGATGGAAGCTCACCCAATCATATGGTGCTTGCACCTCCATATTCCAGTCTTACAATTTACAAGCCCAGTGTCTTATCCACAAAGGAACCACACCCATATAGGTAAAATATGGTTGGATTTATGGCTCATACACTGCAACTGCACTCACTTTGCCAGATATAGAAGTACACACACAGACAAACCTGTGGGATTTTGTAGGTGGCTACTAATGTTGACATCTGGATGGAGATGTCCATTTTAGCTCCATCAACAAGAGACAAAAGGTTTTCCTTCCTTCCACAGCTGAAGTTGGGCACATTGGCTCCTCCAGTAGACAGCATGTCCATCAAGGCTTCTGAAGTGCCTAGAGTATTGACATAGTTGTCATGGATGTTGTAGCCTAATGTGAGATTGTCCGGAAGCTGGAAATTCTTATTGATAATTTGAATGGCATAAATCATGATTCGTAGTTTACATTTATTTGCCGTACTGTAAATAATCCATGTAAATAATTCAAATAGTTCATGTTATCATCATCAACAGAAACATTTTTTTTCAATTTAGTACCCTGTCTCTACAAACCTATTGAGTCTTAAGGCAATAGAGATCTAAAGCCAGAGGCAAATGTTAGCAATACACGATCATATAATTTTATGAGCATTGAAAAAATTGGATAGAGATAATCCTCCACCACAGTTAAGAACCACAAACACACCGTTATTTGTAGCACTCCTAATTTACATTTTCCAAGTAACCTTGCTTAAAATCATTCAATCATTGAAGTACAACCAACATAAAATGAGGAGGTTGATTCCTCAGTGAGCCAGAATGATGATATCTATATTTTATGAGCATTGAGAAGATGGGATGGAAATAGTTTTCCACCACAGTTAAGAATCACAAATTGTAGCATTCCTAATTTTCATTTGCTCAATAACCTGCACTTTAAATCATTCAAAAATTAAAGTACAACCAACATAAAATGAAGATTTTGTTTCATTAATGACCCAGATAAGCAACTGTAGGAAATCTAGAGAAGGAAGGACTGAGGGTCAGGGACATGATAGCAGTATTGCAATATTTGAGAGGATGCCCCAAAGAGGAGAGGGCAATTTATTTTCCAAAGCACCAGAAGGCAAGACAGGAAACAATGGATGGAAACTCATCAAGGAGAGAAGCAACCTGAAGTTAAGGAGAAACATTGAGGACAATTAACCAGTAGAACACTTTCCTTCAGAAGTTGTGAATGCTTCATCACCACAAGTTTTTAAGAAAAGAGTTACTTGTCTGTAATTGTATAGGCTCTCCTGCTTGAGCCAAGGGCTGGAATAAAAGTCCTCCAAGGTCACTTCCAGCTCTCTTCTTATTGATCTATACATCTAAGGATCAGAAATTGGACATCAATGAGTAGTTATTTAAATATGGAAATGGGCTAGGCAGAGGTATTTATAACCCCTTCAGTCATGACTTCGAACCAACCTCAGAATTCAAGGGATGAGCTCAGTATTGGATGAGAATGGATAAATAATCTGGATTTGTTTATTTGTTCCATATTGGGATTTGGGTCTATTCCACAAAAGAGAAGAGCCAATTAAAGACATTAGAGAGCTCCTGCAACATATGAATCAATGAAATAAAAAGAAAATGACAGTCTTAGAAGTGTAAGTGGAGGGAATGCAACTCCATCACACTAAAGAACTTACAAAAGAGACTGACTTGTAGGGGTCATGTTGAAAGGCAACATTTCGAGCAATGTTCTTGACATCGAGGTAACTATACCAATAAGATGGTCTCCTGGCATGTAATAGTTCCATGGCTTTCTCTCATCCTGGATCGTAAAATTTAGTGGGCACTTCATTCCAACCTTCACAGAGACTCCCTGAGACACCGATGCCATCAGAAGCAGAAAATCCATAATTTATAGAGCCAAATCGATCCCTTTTCTGTTTCTAAAGAAAAGAGACAAGAAAGATTAGAAAATTCAAAATATCCTCACTTTCCTGATTCAGATAGGCACAGGTACAGCCTGAAGGGTAATATTTGGCTGTCCCAAAATTTGTGCCCTACAGTGTGAACTGAGGCATTTATCTTTCCTGTTACAAGATCATTTCATGGTGCTTCAGTTTGATGTTTATATCAAAGACAGTGAATAGAGTAGTAGCAGATGAGGACTGAAAACTCCAGGATGGTGATAATTATAATGAGAAAAAACATTTTCTTTGGGGATCTTGAAGTTCTTTCAAGACTCCATGTGAAAAGGGTCATCTGGAAAATAACATTTAAACAAAAAAGTCACATATATATCCCTGGCGGTATTGTGGCTCTTCCTGTCATGACAGGTCCAGAAACTGATGCTGGAGGAAAATAGTTCATCCACCAAGGAATTCTGACTTCTGCTTTCTTTGATGTCAAAAGAATTGACATCATGTTTTCTTGTCTGCAGAGACTGCTGTGAAAGATCACCTAGAGTTACAAAGCTTGATTAAACTCTACATTGATGACACAGCTAGGCTCCCCTTGTTCCTCTGCCTCACTGCTGCCAGACTCCAGAGGCTTTGGAGTCAGTACCCACTCCCAGAGGGTCCTGGCCACATCTCAACATCGTCCGGATGACCCTCATCCAAGTGCTCTCCAGACTCCCGCACTGCCAGTTAAATCATGGCAGCTGGTCAGCTATTAAATTGTCAGTACCTTGACACTCCTCCCATTTAAAGCTGAACAGCTGATAATCCAAATGCTTTAACATATTCCCTTGTTAATATATCAGCTATATTATGGTCAGTAGAACACTATTGTGTTCTTATTGGTTTCTCCTTTACAGCCTCCCTAACATGACAGTGTTTGATATCTACATGTTTACTCCTGCTTCCAATGTGATCTCTTGCTACCAATTTTATACATGCCACATTTACAGCAGCCTTCCAACAGCTGGTCAGCAATTAAATCATCAATATCTTAACAATTATTTCTCTCTTTAAGTGCACTTTTAATCAGTGGTGGGCTGCTGCCAGTTCACACCAGTTCTAGTGAACTGGTACAAACAATGATCAGTTTACCCCACCCACCCCCGCTCTATCCTGTCTTTCATCTTCATTTGCAGCTCAGCTGATTCATGCAGCAAAGTGGATTACCATGCATCAGCTGTTCTACTCACCGGGGTAGACTAGTAGATGAGCTGGAGAGGTTCAAATTTCTGCTTATTGAATGCTTTTCACGTGTGCAAAGCATGTGCTCACAGAACTGGTTGTTAAACTGGTTGCAGCCCACCATTGCCCCTATTACATGCAATGGGGTAGGAAAGGAGTTCTGGCAGTGTTCCATAATTACAAAGTTAAAGATAAAAGGTTTTTAAAAGTTTAAAAATTCCCAAATAACTTTCTCCACCTAATTATAGAGCTATGATTGCATGTAGAGTTTGTGTTGAATTCCACTCCTATAACTCCTTAGAAATCCTGTGCAGTGCAGAAATTCTTTTGATTTAGAGGGAAGTTTGAATCATTATTGATTGATCCAATGAGTTAGAAGAGGAAGCATCACAATCATTAAAGATGGACAGTGGAGGTGTGTGAGATGGCCATGAGTGCCAAGACAAACCCTTTATTTAAAAAGGACATCAGAACTCAAAATTGAATATCCCCTTCTATTTTTCCCAGAATCACCACTCTGTGAGATCAGTTGTGATATTCTACCGGTTCACCCCAGTTCTGCCAAGCCTGTAGCGCCAATGAGCAGTGGACACCAAACCGGTTCTCTCTGCCACTCTGCTGTTGGACCCACCCCACTGCCTGGGCCCCCATACTCACCTTTACTCTATGCTTTTGAAGTGCAGCTGCTTTGCTCGGCATTGCAGAGTGCTGCAGGGCAGCTGCTGAAGAGACCAGGAGAGTGCAGGCTTGCAGGACACAAAGTGTGTGCACGTGCATGAAGCACACCCACCAAGCTACACCCACCGAACCAGTGGTAAACAATTTTGAATCTCACCACTGTGTGAAATATGTTGGCTGAGAGAAGATATGTTGGCTGAGAGAATGATTGGCCCAAAGTCACCTATCTGGCTTTGATGTACAAGGGGCACTATAATTCATAGTCTCTCAGTTTCTAGTCCAGCACCTTAACTACTTATGATCATGATTATTACAAGCTCTTTCCAAAGGATGATGCAAACCGGGAAAACACAATTGGCAAAATTCCATCCAACCAAATCAGCCAGCTAAATATTGGCCAACCCTTCCCTGTCTCTGTTTCTGTCCTCTTCCTCTCTAGTTTTATTTCCTTTCTTAGCTGCAGTGATTCCTTCCCTTTTCTATTTATCTCTGTTGTTTCCTCTAAAAGACAGTTCAGATTCAGCACATGATTCATTTTTTTCTCTATATAATAAAGTTTTTCCATAAAAACTTAAAAAGCTTCCTTCACAAGCTCTTCGCCTTCAGCATCTATGGGCATCAAGCCTATTTTCCTATCCTCCCTTTTCCAGGGTCTCTCAAATATTGCCCCCAAGTATTGCCCCCTGGTTGTTGGGGCAACATGCTGACAGTGTAAACTTGCAAGACAGTGCTGTAAAGCACTAAGGAGTAGCATATAAGTCTGCTATTGCTATTACCAGGCAGGTTCTATGCATGGGGCATTCTTTTGTAATTCAACTGACAGTGCACTTTCCTGTGGAGGTAACTTGCCAGGAAGTTGAGAAATCTAGGCAGTTACAAGCTCACCCTGAGTGTCACCTTTCTATGAAGAAGCAAGTAGAAACTTGAATCCTTCTCTGCACCTTTTTCAAAAATGATCACCTTAAGACAGTTTTTCTGATCTCCCTTCAGAGTTCCTTTCCTTTAAAGCAGAGATCCCCAACCCCCAGTCCATGAATTGGCACTGGTCCGCGGCATGCCAGAAACATACAAAAAATAGTTTCCCAAAATCCAAAATCACATGGCATTGGATGATGGACAACATCTCCATACTGTGCATCATAACATACACAAAATAATTCATCATCTGCTAGACCAGGGGTCACCAACCTTTTGAATCTCAGAGATCAAACTCATAATTTTAAATCCCGCAGAACACGAATATGAATTTTGATTGATGGTGGCTTGCTGACATTGGTGATAAAGTAGGTCCCATATTCCAGATCTGAAGTTGTCACAGGACTGGCCCTTTGGTCATCCCAGAGCAGCTCCTCCAGTCCATGGAAGGCTGGTGCACCCAGGTGGAGGAGCAGCTGCTCTGGGATAACCAAAAGGCCAATCCTGTGACTACTGCAGCTTTGGAATATGGGGTCGACTTTCCCACCAATGTCAGGAAGCCATGCCAGGGTGGATTTCCCTTCCCTGAAATTACCTTCCAGTTTCAGCTTGTGTGCCTCTCCTCAGGTAAAGTTTGCACTCAGCTGAAGGATGGGAGTCAGTGGGTGGGTGGGCCATGTGGGCGGCACAGCCTTGTGTACCTGCGCAACCTGGATTAATTGCTTTGGCGGGACTGCTTTGGGGGACACATTTCTCTGCGGACCACAAAAATTTTCTCATGGACCACCAGCGGTCCTGGGCCCACCAATTGATGACCACTGATCTATAAAACATCTCATACAAGTTCTCTTTGGAGGCAGTTGACATTATTTTTCTCAACTGTCAACTGTGCTTTTCTTTTAAATGAGATTTCCATACATTAATCCTAAATTGGAGTGATTTTAAATTGTTTATGCTTGAAGTGAAATTCCATTTTTCATCTGTTCTGTATCAATTTTTGAATAAAAGACAACCAAGAGTCAGGGAACTGATAGCCTAATACAGAAAATTTGGAAACATGGTCAAGAACTGTTCTTCTGAGACTCCTAACATTTTCAAAGATCTATTTGTGTGTGCGTGTATGTATAAGAAAACATTATATATGTGTGTGTGTGTGTGTGTGTATGTATATAAGAAAACCTAAACAATTTCCTAACACATCTAAACAACACACACCCCCAAATCAAGTTCACCATGGAAACGGAAATAAACAAACAACTACCATTCCTAGATGTACTAAGCTACAAAAGAACAGATGGCACACTGGGACACACCATATACCAGAAGAAAACACACACCAACAGCAACCTCAACGCCCAATATCACCACCACCCAGCACAGATAAATTCCGTGGCGAAAACACTAATTACCAGAACCAAACGCCTGGCAGATAAGACACATATAAAGACTGAACTATGCACCCTGACTGAAGTATTGACAGCCAATGGCTTCCAAAAAAACAAAATCACCAGCTTGGTCCACAAAAACACACCAAGACATAACAGAGACCTGGAAGACCAACAGACCTATGGAAGAGCTGTCTTGCCCTACATAAGAGGTACTACAGATAAAATCAGTAAGATACTACACAGGCATCACATCAAGACTGCCTTCAAAACAGACGAAAAATAGCAGCCATCCTGAGAAACCCCAAAGACAAAATTGACCTGGAAAACCAAGGCATATACGAAATTCCCTGTACATCATGCCCGGCCACATACATTGGACAGACCAATAGAAGAATAAGTACCCGCCTAGATGAACACAAAAATGCAGTAAAAAAGCTGGAACACACCTCCTCACGAGTCCAACACATGAAAACCACAGGTCACAACATCAACTTCAATGGCACTAAAACCCAAGCCACTATAGAAAACCCCAACCACAGAATCATCAGAGAAGCCATAGAGATTGAAAAAAGACCTGAAAGCATGAATAGAAGAGATGATTCCAGCAGACTGTCAATCATTTGGAAACCTGCACTCTCAAATAGAAAGATCTCCACACCACAAAACAGACAAACACCTGAGCACAGACAGACTCCCTCTGATGCCTCCAACTCAAACACCCCCCACCAGGAACCCAGGTGAAACCTAGCTTGCTAATGAATAACAGCCTTCCTTTCACACGGAGCCAAGCTGCACTGAAAGCCTCCAACACAAGAACAGAGTGTTGCCAGCCAATCAAAGCCACAAAACAGACAGAAGAAACCAGAAACACCAATCAATCAAACTCCAAGTCCAGTGAACACAGATCCAGGCTCCTAGCAAAATCAGAATGGACCAGCCTTGAATTTGAAACCAGGAGCTGTGTGACCCACACAGAGGAGGCCGGAGACACCAATCAATGAAGCTCCAGGTCCAGTGAACACAGGCCCAGACGCCTAGCCAATCAGAATAGACCAGCCTTGAATTTGAAACCAGAAGCTGTGAGACCCACATCCATACAGAAGCCTGATGATGGCAGATGAGATTCTGCTGAAATGTTGCTACAACTTTAACAGCACTACAATGACGAGGGATAATACCCGAGGGAAGCTGAACAGCACACATGTAAGTACCCGCGATAACTTAAAA
>BLBF01000154.1:463810-478626 GCA_015471245.1 Laticauda colubrina | reverse complement strand
TATAGGGTTTTTTTTTTTTTTTTTTTTTTTTTAGGCTTTCACGGGTACTTACATGTGTGCTGTTTAGCTTCCTTCGGGTATTATCCCACGTCATTGTAGTTCTGTTAAAGTTGAAGCAACGTTTCAGCAGAATCTCATCTGCCATCATCAGGCTTCTGTATGGATGTGTGTCTCACAGTTCCTGGTTTCAGTTTTAAATTTGAGGCTAGCCTACTGCTGAGCCAGAATGGTTTTTTTCTTCATCCTGATTGGTTGGGAGTCTTGGTCTCTGTTTATTGGTCTTGGAATTTGCTGTGTTCCAAGAACACAAACAGAACACAGCAAACTGAATACAGAAGCCTGATGATGGCAGATGAGATTTTGCTGAAACGTTGCTACAACTTTAACAGCACTACAATGACGGGGGATAATACCCGAAGGAAGCTAAACAGCACACATGTAAATACTCATGAAAGCTAAAAAAAAACATATATATACATATATAAATATGCTGTTTAGCTTCCTTCGGGTATTATCCCACGTCATTGTAGTTCTGTTAAAGTTGTAGCAACGTTTCAGCAGAATTTCATCTGCCATCTTCAGGCTTCTGTGTAGAGTTAGTTCCTGGTTTCAAATTTGAGGCTGGTCCATTCTGATTGGCTAGGAGCCTGGGTCTGTGTTCATTGGACTTGGAGTTTGATTGATTGGTGTTTCTGGTTTCTTCTGTCTGCTTTGTGGCTTTGATTGGCTGGCAACACTCTGTTCTTGTGTTGGAGGCTTTCAGTGCAGCTTGGCTTCCTGTGAAAGGATGGCTGTTATCTATTAGGAAGTCAGGTTTCATCTGGGTGCCTGGTGGGGGGGTGTTTGAGCTGGAGATATCAGAGAGAGTCTGTTTGTGCCCAGGTGTTTGCCTGGCTTGTGGTGTGGAGATCTTTCTATTTGAGAGTGCAGGCTTCCAAATGATTGACAGTCTGGTGAGATCATCTCTTCTATTCATGCTTTCAGGTCTTTTTTTAAATCTCTATGGCTTCTCTGATGATTCTGTGGCTGGGGTTTTCTATAGTGGCTAGGGTTTTGGTGCCATTGAAGTTGATGTTGTGACCTGTGGCTTTCATGTGTTGGACTAGTGAGGAGGTGTGTTCCAGCTTTTTTACTGCATTTTTGTGTTCATCCAAGCGGGTACTTATTCTTGTATTGGTCTGTCCAATGTATGTGGCCGGGCATGATGCACAAGGAACTTCGTATATGCCTTGGTTTTCCAGGTCAATTTTGTCTTTGGGGTTTTTAAGGATGGCTGCTATTTTTTTGTGTGTTTTGAAGGCAGTCTTGATGTGATGCCTGTGTAGTATCTTTCTGATTTTGTCTGCAGTAGCTCTTATGTTGGGCAGGACAGCTGTTCCATAGGTCTGTTGATCTTCTAGGTCTCTGTTATATCTTGGTGTGTTTTTGTGGATCAAGCTGGTGATTTTGTTTTTGTGGAAGCCGTTGGCTGTCAATACTTTAGTCAGGGTGCATAGTTCAGTCTTTATATGTGTCTTGCTGCCAGGTATTTGGTTCTGGTAATTAGTGTTTTAGCCACAGAATTTATCTGTGCTGGGTGGTGGTGGGATTGGGCGTTGAGATAGTGGTTGGTGTGTGTTTTCTTCTGGTATATGGTGTGTCCCAGTGTGCCATCTGTTCTTTTGTAGATTAGTACATCTAGGAATGGTAGTTGTTTGTTTATTTTCATTTCCATGGTGAACTTGATTTTGGGGTGTGTGCTGTTTAGGTGTGTTAGGACAGACCCGCGATGCTTTGTGGTCCTTCCTCCATGCCATGGGGTGTCAGCCCCAGTACTGATGACAGATGTACTGAGGCCGGGCTTGGCTGTGGGGTGGAGGAAGGAGTAGTGTAGTGGGGCTGTCTGGTCTGCAGCTGGGTGAGTACTGGTGTGGGTGGCATCGGTGGTGTGGGTGGCATCGCTGTTGTCAGTGGCATCATTGGCGTGGCTGGCATCGGTGGCATCAGTGGAACCGGTGGCAATGGTTTCGCCCGATGACTCTGTGCCTGGGCTGGGAAGGGCTGCTGCCTGTGCTGCTGGACCTCCTGGTAGCCGTAGCCCTGGTAGGTGAGAGCCTGTGGGAAGCCTTGGAATGGTAGGGACATCAACTGGGGTGGAGGAGCAGACCTCAACTGGGTGGGAGCAGGTTCTCGGGGTCTGGAGGTTTGTGAAGCAGCTCCGTGTTCCGGTCCTTCACCACCTGGTACTGGGGTTCCTTCATGTTCTTGAGGGTCTGGTTGACATAGGTGAGGAAGGGCTTGTGGTTGGAGGATGAGGAGTCGGTGCTGACCAGCTGAGAGAGGAGATCTATACTGGTGTGGATGGTGTCCCTGATCTCCAGTAGGACAGTGTGGCTCTGCCCCTACTGGTGTCTGGCTCTCTGCCTTTCTGTGGAGGCGGAGCTGGGGGGGGGTGGATGCGGGTACGACTGTGGTGGACTCGATGTCTCCTCTCTCCCACCGCACCAGGGATTCCTACACGCATTCCACCACGGTAACAACAGCTTTCCGCGGGTGCTCCGCCATGGCATGCTCCACAGAAACCTGCCTGGAGACAGGGACTGACTCTCAGCCGGAAGAGGACTGGGTCTGAGCAGGCTGCCGGAGAGAGAGGGTAGACAGAGGGGCTCCTGGTGCTCCTCGATGGCAGATCTCACCCTCCAGGAAGCTGCACTTGGCCATCACGTAGGTCTCTCTGTCCGTCAGCTTTACTGTGGCCTGGCCAGATTTCTTCAGGTGCAGCTTCCCATACCAGGTGTGCATATGTTTCCACCAGCCGAGGAGCACCTCCGAAGTGTAACCCATACTCTCCGCCCTCTCTTTCCAAGCAGCCTGCTTCCACTTGGTGTCCCTGTATAGCTGGTATCCCTTCCGCCACAGATAGTCATTCTCTCTCAGCCACTCCAGCACCTCATCCTCGTGTTCCTCCTCAATGAAGTATTGCCTCCTCTCCCGTCCGCACATACTCCTCTTCCTCCCTTTGCCAGGACCAGATGGGCCCTCATCAGAGGGGCTCCCAGGTGGTAGGGGCTGCTCCTCCACACCAGCAGCAGCAGCAGCAGCAGGATCATCATCATCATCAGCAGCAGCAGCAGCAGCAGGACCAGCAGGACCAGGATCATCAGCAGCAGGGTAATCACCAGGAGACCCAGCAGCACCAGCACCAGCAGCACCAACAGCACCAGCAGGACCAGGAGCACGAGCAGGATGAACAGGACGAGCAAGACCAGGAGCATGAGCAGTACGAGCAGTATGAGCAGGTCCAGGAGCACGAGCAGGACGAGCAAGTCCAGGAGCACGAGCAGGATGAGCAGGACCAGCAGCAGCTTCAGCAGAGTACGCAGCAGAAGCACCACTGCCAGGAGCAGCTTCAGCAGAAGCTCCTGCACCAGAAGAGCAAGACCAAGCAACAGAAGCCCCAGCAGAAGCAGAGTCAGGGACAGGGGGCAGGAGGGTGGCCCTGTACCTCTTGCCAGGGATGGCGGCAGGTTGCTGAGACTTTCGCTTCTTCCCCATGGTTCTGGGGTTGCTGGCTGGCAGGGAGGCTGGCAGCGAGGCTGGGAGGCACCAAGGCTGGCAGGAAGCCTGGCAGGAAGCCTGGCACCAAGGCTGGCAGGAAGCCTGGCACCAAGGCTGGCACGAAGCCTGGCAGCAAGGCTGGCAAGCAGGCAGGCACCAAGGCTGGCAGACAGACTGGCTGGCAGAGAGGCTGGAAGGCAGGCTGGCAGCAAGGCTGGCAGGCAGACAGCAAGCCTGGCAGGGAGGCTGGCCAGGAGGCTTGGAGGCAGGCTGGCAGGAAGGCTGGCAGCAAGGCTTGCAGGCAGGCATGCAGGCAGGGCAGGCAAGGACTCGATGTATCCTGCAGCAGGTCTTTCCTCCGAATGCTGGCCACGTGCGAGCTGCTTCCCTTTATATCTGGGGGGCTTGCGCAATGCATCCCCCCCGCATGCACAATTAATGCCAGGCATCCGTCAGGCTTCCGCTGTGCATCCGCTAGGCTTCTGCTCTGCATCCGCTTCATCCGCTGTGCATCTGCTGTGCATCCGCTTCATCCATTCCGCGTTCCCTTTGCTGAGGCCCCCCGGAGGCCCTGCGGATGTGCCATCCACTCCCATCTGCTTCCATCCACTAGGCTTCCGTTCCGCATCCGCTTTCCATCCACCCTGCATCCTCCCCGCGTCCGTGTTATCCGCTCCGGTTATGCAAATTTTTGCCCCTTTTGAGAGCGGATAACAACGGATGGAACATTTTGCTCATCCGTTGTGTCCGTTTTGCATCCGTTGGGCAGCGTGACAGGGCCTTTAATCTTTTTCAGATATTGTTTTTGAATAATCCCAAGTAAATAGATTTCCGGTTTGAATTCAATTTGGCAACCAATAATTTATTGTGTTGACTTCGAATGTTATTCCAATAGTTCCTGGTCAGAGGGCATGGCCACCACATGTGATAGTAGGTACCATCAACTCATTGGCATTTCCAACATTTTGGATTGGCATTCAGATATATCTTTACTAATCTTGTCGGAGCTAAGTTCCACTGATAGAACATTTTACATAAATTTTCCATGTAAGTTGCGGCTGTTATTAATTTATAATTTATACTGCATAATTTTTCCCACTTGTCTAAATTTATATTATAACCGAAAGTATGCGCCCATGCTATCATCATATTTTTTACTCTTTTTTCTTCCATTCTCAAATCTAGCAAGTATCTGTAAGCTTTGGATATAAAATTTTGCTCTGATCCAATAAATATCTTATCCAGTAGATTTTGTCCCATATCAAACTCAAATTCTTCTGAATCTGTTTTCTTTCTGTTTTAAACTTAGAGATATGGCAACCAATCAATTGTAATTCCTTGTTCTTTTAATTCTTGGTTTGATATTCAAGATATGCCGTCAAGAAGTGCATATCCAAAAAAATCAGTGTAAATATTTGGAATTCCCTAAATTAGGAGAATTGTACGTAACACTGGCAAATAAAAAGAAAAGAGGGGAGGCCATGTATATTAAAAAGGGATGAATGCAAAACAAATTTATGCAGAAGAACATGGCAGAATCTTAATGGTACAATTGGAGATATTGCGAAAACAAATATTGTTAGCGGGAATATATGCACTGAACATGAATCAAAAAACTTTCTACCAAAAATTATATGATAAAATAGTGGAGAGAGGACAGGCTAATAAGTTCTTGGTTGGAGACTTTCATACCAAAGTTGATAGTGAAAAAGATTATATTGGTAAAGAGCAAAAAAGAAATAGAAAAAAGAAGAGCTGTCTACCAAAACCATTCTTTGACAGTAGAAAGATCTAACCTAGAGGATATATGGCAGAAAAGACACCCAAATGAAAAAGAGTATAAATTCTATTCAAATCCACACCATTCATGGTCCTGAATTAAGATAGTGTGGACAAAAAAGACAATTGGAAATGAAATATCCAAAGTAGAAATAATGCCCAATATATGGGCAGACCACAGCATGTTAAAAATTACCTGGAAAGGACAAAGGAAACAGAATTGGAGATCAATGCTAAACACACAAGTACTAAGAGAAAAAGAATTGATATATAAAATGAAAAATGAATTGGAAATATTTTTCAGTGTAAATTTAAAGGACCACACTAATTTGCAGAATTTATGGAATACAGCAAACGCTTTTATGAGAGCGGTATCAATAGCTGACACAATTAGAAAAAACAAGATAGAAAAGAAACAACAAAATGAACTACAAATGAAAATTAAAGAACAAGAACACAGACTTCAAAAGGATCTAAAGAATGAGACAATTAAAAAATAAAAGAATAAAGACTAGACATAAATTAACTTAAAGCCCATGTCACACTGCCCAATGGATGCAAAAAGGACACATCAGACGAGCAAAATGTTCCATCCATTGTTATCCACTCTCAAAAGGGGCAAAAATTTGCATAACCGGAGCGGATAACACGGATGCGGGGAGGATGCAGGGTGGATGGAAAGCAGATGCGGAATGGAAGCCCAGTGGATGGAAGCGGATGGGAGCGGATGGCACATCGGCTAGGTTTCTGGGGGGCCTCAGCAAAGTGGATGTGGAACGGATACAGCGGATGCACAGCGGATGAAGCGGATGCAGAGTGGAAGCCTAGCGGATGCACAGCGGAAGCCGAACGGATGCCTGGCGTTAATTGCGCATGCAGGGGGGATGCATTGTGCAAGCCCCCTGGATATAAAGGGAAGCAGCTCGCACGTGGCCAGCATTCAGAGGAAAGACCTGCTGCAGGATACATTGAGTCCTTGCCTGCCCTGCCTGCATGCCTGCCTGCAAGCCTTGCTGCCAGCCTTCCTGCCAGCCTGCCTCCAAGCCTCCTGGACAGCCTCCCTGCCAGCCTTGCTGTCTGCCTGTCTGCCAGCCTTGCTGCCAGCCTTGGTGCCTGCCTGCTCGCCAGCCTTCCTGCCAGGCTTCGTGCCAGCCTTCCTGCCAGCCTTCCTGCCAGGCTTCCTGCCAGCCTTGGTGCCAGGCTTCCTGCCAGCCTTGGTGCCAGGCTTCCTGCCAGCCTTGGTGCCAGGCTTCATGCAAGCCTTGGTGCCTGCCAGCCTCCCTGCCAGCCAGCAACCCCAGAACCATGGGGAAGAAGCGAAAGTCTCAGCAACCTGCCGCCATCCCTGGCAAGAGGGACAGGGCCACCCTCCCACCCCTTGTCCCTGACTCTGCTTCTGCTGGGGCTTCTGCTGAAGCTGCTCCTGGCAGTGGTGCTTCTGCTGCGTACTCTGCTGAAGCTGCTGCTGGTCCTGCTCATCCTGCTCATGCTCCTGGACTTGCTCGTCCTGCTCATGCTCCTGGTTTTGCTCATCCTGCTCGTGATCCTGGTCCTGCTGGTGCTGCTGGTGCTGCTGGTCCTGGTGCTGCTGGGGCTCCTGGTGATTACCCTGCTGCTGCTTATCCTGATCCTTCTGATCCTGCTACTGCTGCTGCTGCTGCTGCTGCTGATGATGATGATGATGATCCTGCTGATGATGCTGATGCTGATGATGCTGATTATGATCCTGCTGGTGATGATAATGATGATGATGATGATGATGATGATGATGATGATGATGATGATGATCCTGCTGGTGCTGCTGCTGCTGGTGGTGTGGAGGAGCAGCCTCTACCACCTGGGAGCCCCTCTGATGAGGGCCCATCTGGTCCTGGCAAAGGGAGGAAGAGGCGTATGTGGGGATGGGAGAGGAGGCAAAACTTCATTGAGGAGGAACACGAGGATGAGGTGCTAGAGTGGCTGAGGGAGAATGACTATCTGTGGCGGAAGGAACACTGGCTATAGAGGGACACCAAGCGGAAGCAGGCTTTTTGGAGAGAGAGGGCGGAGAGTATGGGTTACACTTCGGAGGTTCTCCTCGGCTGGTGGAAACATATGCACACATGGTACGGGAAGCTGCACCTGAAGAAATCTGGCTAGACCACAGCAAAGCTGACGGACAGAGAGACCTACGTGATGGCCAGGTGCAGCTTCCTGGAGGGCGAGATCCACCATCGAGGAGCACCAGGAGCCCCTCTGTCTACCCTCTCTCTCCGGCAGCCTGCTCAGACCCAGTCTCCAGGCAGGTTTCTTTGGAGTGTGCCACGGCGGAGAACCCGCGGACAGCTGTTGTTACCGTGGTGGAACGCGTAGAGGACTCCCTGGTGCGGTGGGAGAGAGGAGACATCGAGTCCACCACAGTCGTACCCGCATCCAACCCCCCAGCTCCGCCTCCACAGAAAGGCAGAGAGCCAGAGAGCAGGAGGGGCAGAGCCACACTGTCCTGCTGGAGATCAGGGACACCATCCGCACCAGTATAGATCTCCTCTCTCAGCTGGTCAGCACCGACTCCTCATCCTTCAACCGCAAGCCCTTCCTCACCTATGTCAACCAGACCCTCAAGAACATGGAGGAACCCCAGTACGAGGTGATGAAGGACCGGATCACCGAACTGCTTCACAACCCTCCAGACCCCGAGGAACCTGCTCCCACCCAGTCCAGGTCTGCTCCTCCCCCCCAGGTGATGTCCCACCCATACCAAGGCTTCCCACAGCCCCTCACCTACCAGGGTTACGGCTACCAGGAGGTCCAGCAGCACAGGCAGCAGC
Source organism: Laticauda colubrina (assembly GCA_015471245.1). Lineage (NCBI taxonomy): Eukaryota > Metazoa > Chordata > Lepidosauria > Squamata > Elapidae > Laticauda > Laticauda colubrina. The sequence continues at coordinate 470,503 of BLBF01000154.1, read as the reverse complement.
CCTTCCCAGCCCAAGCACAGAGTCATCAGGCGACACCGTTGCCACCGGTTCCATTGATGCCACCGATGCCACCCACGACAATGATGCCACTGACGACAATGATGCCACCCATGCCAGTACTCACCCAGCTGCAGACCAGACAGCCCCACTACACTACTCCTTCCTCCACCCCACAGCCAAGCCCGGCCTCAGTACATCTGTCATCAGTACTGGGGCTGACACCCCATGGCATGGAGGAAGGACCTCTCAGCATCGTGGGTCTGAGCCAGCTATCTGAGAGCTTCCTCAACACACCGTCCCCTGTTGTCCTCTCGGGGCCAGGCACCCAAGTGACAATACAGACCAGCACTCCAGCACCAACCACTTCCACAACACCTGGACCCTTCACCCCTGAGACTGGGCACACCTCCCAGTGACCAATAAGAGTGCCAGAGACTGGGTAGCTGGCTATCTGTAGAGTTTATTTGGACACTTGGCTTGGGTCATTTTTGTTTTACAGCTTGTTGTTCAAAAAAGTTTATCTTTGATTCACATACTTGCTTCATTTCTTTTTTTTAATAAAGTCTTGGTGGAAACTTTTAGAAATGGTTTAAGCCTTTGCATGCTTGTGGGATGGGTTAAGATAGCAATGGGATGGGCAGGGACACCTTTGGGATGGGTCATAGCTGTGGGATGGGTGAGGATAGCAGTGGGATAGATAAGCCTCCAGTGCAAGCATAGTGGGACTGTATGGTCCACCCTCCCTGGTGCCACACCTATGGCCCTTTATGATCAATAATAATGTAATAATCATCCACACATGTCAACATAAACACAACTCTTTATTAAACGCTCTGTTCATTGTAGGCCCACCCAACATACATGGTCCAATCTCATCAGTGTGATGAGACAGGCTGAAGGAAGCACTCATTAATCATCTATCATCCTGTCTTGCCACTCCACTGCTCTAGCTGGGGAGTTGAACGAGTGTCTCAGGAGGTTGCGCTGCTTCTTCCCTTCACGTGAGGCTCTGTTGGGGCCTTGCACATCCTCAGTGTCGATCAGGTTTCGCCCTTGCCTCCATTCCCCAGGCTCCATGTCCCCATTGCCTTGTTGGAGGTCCACGAGCCTGTTCTGCAAGACCGGGTAGCGGGTGCACATGAGATTGTGCAGGATGCAGCAAGCTTCCACGATCCTCCTCATGGTCTCTGGGCGATGCTGCATGGTGGTGTGAAGTACCTGGAACCTGTTGGCCAGGATGCCAAAGGCATTCTCCACCACCCGCCTTGACCTGGACAGCCTTTAGTTGAAGATCCTCTCTTCACGGGTGAGGTGTCTTGAAGTGTAGGGCTTCATGAGGTAGGTTCTGAGGGAGAAGGCGTCATGACCCACAATGAAGTAGGGCACATCTTGTGTGTCATTGGGCAAGGGGTCTGGATCTGGAAAGCCCATGATGAGGTTGCCTTCGAGCCCATCCTTGAGGTCACTGGCGTTGTATACCTGGGCATCTGAACATGAGCCGCTGCCTGAAGCATCGATGTACATGAACTTGTAGTCAGCATTGACCATGGCAAAGAGGATGATGCTGAAGAAGCCCTTGTAGTTGAAATAAGTGGATCCTGACTTGGGTGGTGCTTTGCAGGCCACGTGTTTGTCATCGATGGCTCCAACGGTGTGGGGGAAGTTCCACCTCTGGTACCACTGCTCTGCAACTTTCTTCCATCCTTCATCAGTGGAGGGGCACTGGAGGAGCTCTTCCAGGTATTCTTCGATGATGGCCTGCACCACTTCTCTGACCACAATGCTGATGGTGTTTTGTGGCACCCTCCAGCCGTACTGCATGCTCCTGTAGGTGGTCCCTGAGGCCAGGTGGTGCAGAGTGAGTGCCACCTTGAGCCCAGGTTCCAGGCTGGGCCAGAAGTTGGTGTTTGCCTTGGTCAAACTGGGTGTCAGGCGCTGCACAACTTCATCAAACATGGCTGGAGGCATCCTCATGAAATTCTGGAATGCCCGAGTGTCTTCATTCCTGAGCTCCACCATCAGCTTCTTGTACAGTCCGTACTCTGCTCTTCTCTCGATCCATCTTCGTACCCAGAGGCTTCTTGGCCACCTCTTTTTCTTCCCGTAGTAGAATTCACAGAGCCTGTAGATGGCTTCGTACTGTTGCAGAAGGATGGTGGCTGCCAAAAGGACTGTGTTACGATCCACGGTGGACATGACTGGATGCTGTGGAAGAGGAAGAGTCAGATGAAGGCTGCAGAGGTCTGCACAGCTAGGCTGCTGGTCTGAAAGTGAGATGCAGGTGAGTTGCTCCCCCTTTTTATAGGCAGTATAGGTGTCCCTTTGCATCCTCTAGGCATCCTCTCGGCATCCTCTAGGCATCCTCTAGACATCCTTAATATCTGAGATAGGTCCCCTCTGCGAACGTTTTTTCCATTTTAAATGCTTTGTTTCTGCTTGGCATCCATTCTGCATCCATTCTGCATCCATTCTGCGTCCGTTCCGCTTCCTCCCTGCGTCCGAGCAGATGCGCATTGCGCGGATGCGGAACAGATGCCTAGCGGATATAACGGATGCGTAACGGATGTAGAACAGATGCGTAGCGGATGCGTAGCGGATGCATACCGGATGAATTGGATACATTTTCTGCGCAAAATTTTGGGCAGCCCAAAACTTTTTGAGCGGATGAAACGTCAATCGACGGATGCTGGACGGATAGAGATGAAGCAAAACGGAGGCAGTGAGTACATCGTGTTAACCAATGGATGGCAAGTTTTTTTGTCCATTTTACATCCTCTTTGCATCCGTTGGTGCAGTGTGACATGGGCTTAACATTCCTAGAAGAAAGAGCCCAAACTTGAAGCCAGACCAAAACCCAGAATGCTTCATCACAGCCACCCGCTCAGGACATCAAATCAGAAAACTCAGGAAATTACACAACAACTCAAGAAGTTGCAACACAGCAAATGACCCTGGAAATAACAGTACAAGACCAAGGATACCACAGCAATAAATCTTACAAGGTTATCACACAACCAATTACCCAAGCTGTTAAAACACAAGAGGCTAATGGAATAAACATAACTACAAAACAAATGACCCAATAGATTATAGGACAAGATGCAGGATCTCTTCACAACAAAACTCACAAGGCCATCACACAGCCCATTATACCAACTTCAACTCCATCAACCAATCAAGAGGCAGCTGTGCAGCCAACCAGCACAGCACAGCAGCCCCCACTACCAGTATTTATAGAGAGACGACAGCTCCGATCACACACTGCTTGCACTGGCATGAAGCTGAAAGCTAAATATGTATGTATGTTTTCTTACGTTTTCAGTTTTCACGGGTATTTATATTTATGGTATTCAGCTTTGTTCGGATATTTTCCCATGTCGCTATAATTCTGCTTTAAAAGTTGTAGCAATGTTTTGGCAGAATCTCATCTGCCATCATCAGGCTTCTGTATTGAGTTCGTCTGTGAATCAGGTTATCACAGCCATTTAGTTTTAAATTTGAGGCTAGCCTACTGTTGAGCCAGAATGCTTTTTTCTTCATCCTGATTGGTTGGGAGTCTTGGTCTGTGTTTATTGATCTTGGAGTTTGCTTGATTGGTCTTTCTGGTTTCTTCTGTCTGTTCTGTGGCTTTGATTGGCTGGCAACATTGTGTTCCTGTATTGGAGGCTTTCAGTACAGCTTGGCTTCGAGTAAATGGACGGCTCTCATTTATTAGGAAGCTAGGTTTCATTTCGGTGCCAGGTTGGGGTGTGTTTGAGCTGGAGGTATCAGGGGGGATCTGTTTGTGCCCAGGTGTTTGTCTGGCTTGTGGTGTGGAGATATTTTTGTTTGTGAGTGCAGGCTTACAAATGATTGACAGTCTGGTGGAATCATCTCTTCTATTCATGCTTTCAGGTCTTTTTTCAATCTCTATGGCTTCTCTGATAATTCTGTGGCAGGGGTTTTCTATAGTGGCTAAGGTTTTAGGGATTCAAAGGATCATTGAATCCTTTGCTTTGGACATTTGTTTCTGTTTTGGTGAGTTCTCTGTTGGAAATGTTGGATAGTAATTGTTTCAGGTGATGTTGTGACTTGTTGGGGGCTTTCTTGTCATGTTCGAATTTCATTAGTTTCTTCAAGAGTTTTTCATTTTTATAAGTGGTTTTAGTTTCAGCTCTCCAAGTTGGAAGCTTGTCCTAAATTAAAGGGTGGATTTTGCTGCTCAATTCCAGATATAATGTTAGCAAATCTTTGTTTAACTGATCCAATTGGAATCTCTTTCTGTGGAGCTCGTTCCTGAGAAGAGCCATTTCAGTTCTTTTCAGGATACTTTTAGTAGCTGCTGTGCTGTGATGAAATGTTAATTTAAAGCAAATTGGTATTGCATTGTTGTCTCTGCAGCTGTGTAGGAATTTGAGGTCACATAGTATTCCTGCTCTTTTAATTTCCAGCTTCTCATAGGTTTTGGTCTGGCTGTTTATTTCTTCCCCGTAGAGGTCTGATATTTGTTTTCTTAAAGGGCCTGTCACATAGGCCGACGGATGCAAAAAGTATGTAAAAAGGACACCGCGGACGAGAAAATTTTCCATCCGTTGTTATCCGCTCTCAAAAGTGCCCCAAATTTGCATAAACAGAGCGGACAACAATGGAAAGTAACGGATGGGGAGAGGATGTAGCCAGGATGTAAAGCGGATGCTCCACAGAAGCCTAGCAGATGGAAGCAGATGGAAGGGGATGGCACATCCACAGGGCTTCCGGGGGAGGACAGAGAAGTGGATGCGCAGCGGAAGGAACGGATGTAGAGCGGATGCCGAGCGGATACAGTGGATACATCACGGAACCCTAGCGGATGCCTAGCGGATGCAAAGTGTTCACTGTGCATGCGGGGAGGATGCATTGCGTCAGCTCCATGGATATAAAAGGATGAAGCTCGCAAGGAAGTCACCATTCAGAGGAAAGACTTGCTGCCAGACACATCTCCAGCCAACAACCATGGGGAAGAAGAGGAAGCCTGTGGCATCTGCTGCCAGCCCTGGCAAGAAGGACAGGGCCACCATCACACCCCCTGGCCCTGACTCTGCTTCTCTTGGGGCTTCTGCTGGTGCTGCTCTTGGTGCTGGGGCTGCTCCTGGTGCTGGGGCTTCTGCTGGGGCTTACTCTGCTGACGGTGCTCCTGGTCCTTCTGGTGCTGCTGGTCCTGCTGGTGCTCCTGGTCCTGCTGGTCCTGCTGGTGCTGCTGGTGATTACTCTGCTGCTGCTGATCCTGGTGCTGCTGGTGCTGCTGGTGCTGCTGGTGCTGCTGGTGCTGCTAGTGCTGCTGGTTGCAGAATAATTCAGTCATTAAAGTAGAACAATCATAAAAGGAAGAGGATTTTTTTAAATAACCAAGAAAAGCTGTTCTAAAAACAAAGCATCCTCTATTCCTATAAAAATCAGGCACTGAATATCAATGAGCAGTTATAAAAATATACAAACAAGCTGGGCAGTGGAAACTACAACAATCACTACTTTCAACAAAAATTACTACTCAAGTCATGAATTGAGGATTGAACAGAGAAAAGTATATAATATGGATTTCAGGTTTTATTTTCCTCTTGTTTGGATTTGAGCCTCTCCCAGAAAATAAGACAAAGTAAAGAGGCTATGGAAATCAAAAGGATTCGAGAAATTAGTCAGGTTATGCAATATAGGAGTAAGTAGAATAAGAAGAAAAAGAAGAAGAGTGTTAGAACTGCAAATGGAGGGAATGACACTCCATCACAGTGAATGACTTACAACTCAATCTGCCTAGAAGGAGCCATGTTAAAAGGTAATGTTGCATGTGCTGTTGTTGATGGAGAGATGACTCCATCAAGGAGAAGATCTCCTGGCCTATAATAACTCCATGGCTTTTCTGCATCCTGATGGTCCAAATTCAGTGGGCACTTGATTCTAAGTTTCTCAGAGGCTGGTTGAGATACCAGCAGCATCAGAAGTAGAAGACGGAGGTTCATAATTCAATGGACTAAATCAATCTTCTTCCTATTTCTAGAGAAGAATTGGAAGTGCTGGAAGCATTCTCACAAGATGGAATATCCAATGGATTTCCTGATTCAAACAGAGACCAAGAAAAAAGGATTCATCTAGCAAAGAGAGAGAAAGTACATTCAAGAGGTCAGGTCCTGCTTATTCCATAATTTGTGCCATAAAGAGCATGACCTGTGATATTTATCCTTTTCTGATGCAAGATCCATTCCATGTTGCTTCTGACATATGTTTATATCAAAAGCAGTCATTGGAGAAGTAGAAAAAGAACTTTCAAGGCCAGAATGGTAATAACAGTGAAAAGGAACTTCTCCTCTTGGGACCCTTAATTTCTTCCAAGTAAGGAAGGATAGCTGGGAAAAGCATGTTTGTAAAAAAAAAAGATCACAAATACTCCCTTTGGGTCACTGTTCAGTAGTGGCATTAGGTCTTCCTGTTTGGACATGTCTAGAAAGTGGTGCTGAAGTAAGAAACATTACTTCTGCTGTCTTTCAATATGGTCTCTTGCCTCCAGAGACTGCTGGAAAAAATCATCCAGAGCTATCGAGTTTGATGCCACTCAAGGTTGGTGCCACTTAACTCTAGTGCTGCCTGTGCTGAAATACATCCAAGTCTAATGAATTGATGTATTGATGTATTGATGTATTGATGTATTGATGTATTGATGTATTGATGTATTGATGTATTGAT
>BLBF01000154.1:451819-462212 GCA_015471245.1 Laticauda colubrina | reverse complement strand
AGAAGAAGAAGAAGAAGAAGAAGAAGAAGAAGAAGAAGAAGAAGAAGAAGTGGCCGCAGCAGCCATGCCCACCCAATCACATGCCCATGCCCACCTAGCCACTGCCACAGAACCGGTTGTTAATCACTATTCAAGTCAATTTGACTGAAAAGGATTGAAGATAAAATTCATCCTGGTCTCATTTGGGGACTCAGTAGCTCAACCAAGCTGAGACAGAAACAAGAAGGCCATGGTCAACTCCAAGATTTAAATGAAAATCAACTTTACTAAAAGTGTTGAAAGAAAATAAGGTTTCAGAAAGAGAACACAGTTAAAAAGGATAAAAAAGAGAGAAACCCAAACCTTAACACAATTTTAGCCACAGTGAAATAACTCAGTTTCTATCTTTCCTAGCTTTACCCCTTCATTCAGGATTCCAAAATCTTTCAAAAGATATTCCATTATTGGCCTTCTGACAAGCTGACTCTTATGGAGCTCATAAAGCTGGCATGATCTTTCAAGAATCAGTTGCTCCTCTCTACCCCACTCCTTGCTTTGTCCCATATACCTCACCTTCTCCCTCCCTCCCTCCCTCCCTCCCTCCCTCCCTCCCTCTCTCTCTCTCTCTCTCTCTCTCCTGTTCTGACCCAGGCTTCATCAAACGAAACTAAACACAAACTTGTTTTAAAAGCAAAACCTATTTTATTGCAACACTGAGAATTAATTTCATTCCCAGCCGGAACTAATCTTAAACAGTTTCCCAAGATAAGCACACATCTTTCAGTGCTGTGGAATGCTGCCAAAAACAGAAGTATCCAATTAATTATAACAGAAACCAACTGAAGTATCAGAAAAAACTGATGAGAATACACAGAGCTTCAAGAAGGACCTGGAATCTATCAAACGACTTTGCTTCTTGCAAAGGTTTCATCATTGAGGTCTGACTTTTATTCCTTATGAGAGGGGCAATCACCTCCTAGCCTTACTCCCAAGTCGCCTTTTCTGTTTTAGCTGCTCTTGCCTTCTAATAGCTCTGCTCATATGCACATTGGAAACAGGCTCCCCTGAGTCCTCTGCTTCACTTCTGACAGACTCTGAAGGCTCTAAAGGCAGCACCTCACTCCCAGATGGTCCTGGCCCCATCCCTGCATTGGATGCAAGACCCTCGTCCAAGTCCTCTCCAGACTCCCTGACTGATCCCCTTTCTTCCTCACTGTCCGATTCCACTACCATCTGCACCGGCTGCTGGCAATCCACAATATCCCCCTCCCTCCCCTTTCTCTAAATCCTCCCAGCTGCATTTTCAACCCAATCATCTGCTAGCATCACATCAATCACTGCCTTAGAAGTGGAATCCCAAAGCTTCACATTTCACATAGTTAAAATGAAAATTTCCCCACAAAAGTTATTTTAAGCCCATGTCACACTGAACCAATGGATGCAAAGAGGATGTAAAATGGACAAAAAAGCTTGCCACCTGTAGGAAAACGTGATGCATCCATTGTGTACTCACTGCGTACGTCTTTCATACGCTCTTTCCATGAAACATCCATCTACTGCTATTTCATCCGCAGAAAAAGTTTTGAGCTGCACAAAACTTTTTGAGTGGATAAACTTTCCGCCACGTACGATCTAAATCCGCAACACATACGGGCAACAAACGTTCTATGTCCATTGTCATCCGTTACACATCTGAGGTATCCTCTCAGAATCCTCTGGGCATCCTCGCAATTCACATCCACTCCAGCGGAAAGCGGAAAGAGGGAGGAAGCGAAAGGTACACGGAACGTCCACACAGCATTAGTAGCACGAATACAGAAAGGATGTAAGCTGATGCATCTCGTATATAAAGCATTAAAACGGACAAAACATTCATATATGGGACATATCTCGGATATTTAGGATGTCTGGAGGATGTCTAGAGTATGTTGAAGGACACCTAGCAGAAAACTGACATTTCCTATAAAAAGGGGGAGGAAATCACCTGGATCTCACTTTCAGTCCAGCAGCCCTGGTATGCAGACCTCTTCAGCCTTGCTCTTGCTCTTCCACATCATTCATTGATCTCCACCATGGATCATCGCACACTCCTTTTGGTAGCCGCCATCATTCAACACCAGAACCAAGCCCTGTTCAGACTGTTTCACCTTTTCTACGCAAAGAGGAGACATCCAGGAACAGTCTGGGTCCGAGGATGGATCGGGAGAAGAGCGGAGTTTGGAATGCATGCCAAACTGATGGTGGAGCTGAGGAATGAAGACACTCGTGCATTCCATCACTTCATGAGGATGCCACCAGCCATGTTTGATGAATTTGTGGAGCATCTGAGACCCAGGTTGACCAAGGCAAACACCAACTTCCATCCCAGCCTGGACCCTGGACTGAAGGGGGCACTGACTCTGCGCCACCTGGCCTCTGAAACCACATACAGAAACATGCAGTATGCCTGGAGGGTGCCACACAACACCATCAGCATTGTGGTCAGAGAAGTGGTGCAGGCCATCATCGAAGAATACGTGGAGGAGCTCCTCAAGTGTCCCACAAGTGAAGAAGGCTGGAGGAAACTTGCAGAGGAGTGGTATCAGAGGTGGAACTTCCCCCACACTGTTGGAGCCATAGATGGGAAGCACGTGGCCTGCAAAGCTCCACCCAACTCAGGGTCCACTTATTTCAACTACAAGGGCTTCTTCAGTATCATCCTCTTTGCAATGGTTGATGCTGACTACAAGTTCATCTACATCGATGCTTCAGGCAACGGGTCAGCTTCAGATACCCAGATATACAACGCCAGTGACCTCAAGGGCAGGCTGGAACACAACCTCATCATGGGCTTCCCAGATCCAGACCCCCTACCCAACGACACACAAGATGTGCCCTACTTCATCGTGGGTGATGACGCCTTCTCCCTCAAAACCTACCTCATGAAGCTCTACACTTCAAGATACCTTACCCGTGAAGAGAGGATCTTCAACTACAGGCTGTCCAGGACAACACAGGTGGTGAAGAACGCCTTTGGCATCCTGGCCAACAGGTAACAGATACTTGTCACCACCATGCAGCATCGCCCATAGACCGTGAGGAGGATCATGGAAGCTTGCTCAATCTCATGCACACCTGCTACCCAGTGTTGCAGAACAGGCTTGTGGACCATCAACAAGGCAATGGGGACATGGAGCCTGGTGAATGTAGGCAAGGACTAAACCTGATAGACACTGTGGATGTGCAAGGCCCCAACAGAGCTTCACGTGGAGGGAAGAAACAGCGCAACCTCCTGAAACACTGGTGCAACTCTCCAGCTGGAGCAGTGGAGTGGCAAGACAGGATGGTAGATGCTTAATGGATGCTTCCTTCAACCCGTCTCATCACACTGATGAGAATGTGCCATGTATGTTGAGTGGCCTTACAATGAAATCAAGAGTTTTGTTCATGTTGAAATGTGTTGATCAATGATTAAATTGTTATTGATAATAAAGGGCCATATGTGTGGCAGCTGGGAGGGTGGACCATACAGTCCCACTATGCTTGCACTGGAGGTTTATCTATCCCACAACTATCCTTATCCCACATCTATCCTTACCCATACCAGAGCTATCATTACCCATCCCACAGCTATCCATCCCGCAGCTATCCTTACCCATCCCACAGCTATCCATCCCACAGCTATCCTTACCAATCCCACAAGCATGAAAAGGTTTAACCCTTTTTTCAAAATTTTCACCAACACTTTATTAAGTAAAAAAATGAACCAAGTGTGTGAAGAAAAGATAACCTTTATTAATAACAAACTGTATGACTTTATTGAAAAGCAAAATGACCCAAGTAAAGTGTCTTTAAGCAAAGATAAGGTGAACAACAGGTAACAACTCAATCTCTGGCATTATTCTCAGTCACTCTGAGGTGGGCCCATGTTCTCAGATATAAAGGGGCCAGGGAATATGGAGGTGGCTGTTGCTGGAGTGCTGGTCTGAGGTGCCATTGGGGTGCCTGGCCCCGAGAGTACAACAGGAGATGCAGGAAGTGCATGTGTGCAGGAAGCTCTCAGAGAGCTGACTCAGTCCCGTGAGGTTGAGAGGCACTTCCTCAAGTACCTGGGATGTGAGGCCCAAGACTGATGACTGATGTTCTGAGGAAGTGCTTGGCTGTGGCGTGGAGGAAGGAGGAGTGTAGTGGGGTTGTCTGGTCTGCAGCTGGGTCAGGTGTGGTGTCTGTAGCATCTGTCGCGTCCAAGGAACCTGGGTCTGGACTGGGAATGGCTGCCTCTGCTGTGGGAAGTCCTGGTAGTGGTAGGCTTGGTAGGCAAGGGGCTGCTGAAATCCGTGGAAGGGCTGTGACATCACCTGGGGTGGAGGAGCAGACCTGGAGTGGGCGGCAGCAGGTTCAGCTGGGCCTGGAGGGTGGTGCAGAAGAGCTGTGATCCTCTCCTTCATCGCCTGGTACTGGGCCTCGGGCATGTCCATGAGGGTCTGGCTCACGTACGTGATGAAGGGCTTGCGGTTGGAAGATGGTATGTCGAAGTGGACCAGCTGGGAGAGGAGATCTGTGCTGGCTTTTATTGTGTCCCTGATCTCCAAGAGGACAGTGTGGCTCTGTCCCTCCGGTCTGCCTCTCTGCCTGCTTTCTGTGGAGGTGGAGCTGGGTGTGGGTATGGGTTGGTCTCTCGTGGCTGCCTCTTCTTGCTCCATCTGAGACAGGGGATCCTCCACATCCTCTGGCATGGGGAGTACAGCTGTGGGAGGGTCTCTGTCGTGGGGCCCTCCAAAGACACCTGCCTGGACACGGTAGCTGTATCTTGGCTGGAAGAGGAGTGGCTCTCTGTGGGCTGTCTGAGGGAGAGGGTTGACAGAGGGGCTGCTCCTTGTTGGCGGATCTCACCCTCCAGGAAGCTTCACCTGGCCATGACATAGGTCTCCTGGTCAATTAGCTTGACAGCAGCCTGCCTGGATCTATTCAGGTGCAGCTTGCCATATCAGGTGTGCATATGCTTCCACCACCCCAGGAGGACATCTGAAGTGTAGCCCAGGCTCTTCGCCTTCTCTCTCCACGCTGCCTGCTTCTGCTTGGTGTCGTGATAGAGCCTGTGGCCCTTCCTCCACAGGTACTCGTTCTCCCTCAGCCATTCCAGCACCACCTCCTCATGGTCTTCGGAAATGGAGTACTATTTCCTCTACCCCTTCTCTTCTTCCCTCTGGCAGGGGATTCAGGGCCTTCAGAAGCAGGGCTTTGAGGGCCTTGGGGCTGGTCCACCACAGCAGCAGCAGCAAGAGAAGCAGCAGCAGTGGCAGGAGAAGCACCAGCAGCAGCAACACCAGGAGCAGCACCAGCAGCTTCAGAGTCAGCGCCAGGGGGTGGGATGGTGGTTCTGTCCTTCTTGCCAGGGCTGGCAGGAGTAGGCACAGGCTTTCTCTTCTTCCCCATGGTGTTCTCTCAAGATGTCACTGGCAGCAGGTCTTTCCTCTGAATGGTGACCTGCTTGCGAGCTGCATCCTTTTATATCCATGGAGCTTACACAATTCATCCTTCCCGCATGCGCAGTGAATGCTTTGCATCCGCTACGCATCCACTACGCATCCATTCCTTCTGCTATGCATCTGCTTTGCTGTTCTCCCCCGGAAGCCCTGTGGATGTGTCATCCACTTCCATCCACTTTCATCCGCTAGGCTTCCTACGAACGTCCATTTTATATCCCCGCTACATCCTCCCCACGTCCATTCCTTTCCGTTGTTGTCCGCTCTGTTTATGCAAATTTGGAGCACTTTTGAGAGCAGATAACATTGGATGGAAAATCTGCTCATCCGCTGTGTCCTTTCTACATATGTTTTGCATCCGTCGACCAGTGTGACCTAGCCTTTAGAAGCAACTCATCTTGAAATTCTTTCCACACTCCATGCATTTATAGGGTTTCTCTCCTGAGTGAAGAACTACCAAAGAACTAAGGGAACCACTCATCCTGAAGCTCTTTCCACACACCAGGTATATGGCAGTTTCTCCTACCCATGGACTCTTATATGAGGAACAAGTTGCCCATGATAAGTGAATTTTTCTCATTATCTATTCATTGATGTGGCTTTTGCCCCATGTGGAGATTTATATGGTAATAAATGGAAGATTAATTAACTGAAGTGTTTTTTCCACCTGTGGAAAAGGAACTTTATTAGGACAGTGGTGTCATCCAGACAAGAAAAGCCCAAAGGGAACACCAAGCCAGCCATAAAACAAGCTTGCATAGGAAAAGAAATCAAATAAAAGGTATTGAAAGAAGCCCCCTAGACAAAAGCCAAGTAATTAAGAAAGTCAGGGAAACAAGGAGAAGCAATCCCTTACACAGGACATACCAAATCAGCAAAACAAACAGACAGGAATTACAAAATAAATCAAAAGGAAACTAATAGAAGATTACGACAAAACAAATAGGAAAAACCATTATAAAGTTAAAAGAGATGAGAAAAAACCAATGATACAATCACGCCACCCCGCAGAATTTATTGCCGCGCCTCACTAAGTTTTTGCCTTCTGGCGAAAAAATAAACTCTGACAGGATTTTAATATCTAACACATTAAACATTAAGCACTAAACAAACATTTATACACAAAGGGATAAAAGGGTATAAAAAGCCAGGAACTTAACATTCAAAGTCAGCCAGCTAGCCCCAGGAACGCAGGCACGCTGTCTCTCGCCTTCCTGAAAATAAAAAGATCCAGCTTTCAAGCAGTTGTCCGTATCCTTGCGCCGGAGCTCTCCCAGCGGGAAAATTCGAACCCTTGAAGAAAGGCAGTTTGACAGCCTTTCTACAATTGGCGACCACGAAGATTTTCCAGGCAACCTTGCCACCGGACCAGGCCCGCGGATCCATTCCCAGCTGGCATGGACCTTCTTTGTCCAGGGACAACATCCATGGACCCGGAAGGCATAAGGGTAGTAAAGGGAGTCCATGAGCCTTTCTGCTTGAAAGTAGGTGAGTACCACTTTAAATTTCTAACCTTACTAGGTAGGAGACTGGAAGCATGAGTGGACCAGATGTGTGGTTGTGGATTTTCTCTGCGAAACAAAAGAACCTCACCTCCTCCGTGATTGCCAGCCACACCCCAACCAGCTGCTAGCTCCAACAAGCCATGACTGGCTGGATTGGGAATGCAAGGGGTGATCACAGAGTGTGAGTCCTTCTGAAGGACGTAAGAAAAAATGAGCAGGCTGAGAAACTGGTGTTGGGAAATAACTAGAAAGCAGGAAAACAGTCCTGGTGCATCCCACAAGCAAAGCCCTGTGCACTTAGAAGGGGCCCGTACCGGCTGTTGGCAAACAAAATTGGAAATAGTTTGCCTTAAAAAGCAGAGTAGGTCCTTCCAGATCCCCACCTTTAAGGGAGATCTGAAAACTGATGGCGGAGTGTGGGGAGGGGCCTGTACCAGTGCTGCTAGGGGGCAGATGGTTCTCCAAGATCCTGTTTTTTAGGAGGGGTCTTCAAACTGACGGCGGAGTTTCCCTAAGAGAAAGGGGCCCGTACTCTATGTGTAGGGATACCGGAGTCATTTCCAGACCTTTTTTGTCTGAAAACTGATGGTGGTAGCCCGGATAAACCAAAATAATCCCCACATCAGGTAGGGAATATGGGAAGTTGTAGCTCGAGGGCAATGGAAGAGACCCCCTTGGATAAATTACTTGAGGCTTGGGACGAAAGGCGAGTGCCTGTCCTGACTGGAATGAATAAAAGAGATGCAAAAAGAATTTGCAAAAAGTGGGCTTTCTTGCGAGATGACACAGGAAAACAAATTTGGCCTGATAGCAGTACTTTAGATCATAAAACCCGAAAAGCACTTAGAACACACATTAAACCCAGCCAAATACCCTATTGGTATTGCTGGGCTGAAATGGCTAGGACAAAAAACCTGACCAAGGGAAAAGATCAGGAAAAAACTGAAACCCATTCCCTGGATGGACAAACTGAGGTACAGTTCATGGCTCCCCTGTTAAACAAAATAGGGGACAATTATGATACGTTTATACCCACACTCCCTTCTCTGCCTCTAACCTAGTCATCTGGAAAAAAGATACCCCAGGCTTCAGGGCTCATCCTCAAACAGTAATTCAAACCCTGAAATCAATGATAGACAGCCATAATCCATCTTGAGGTGACATGACCCAGCTGCTCCAAATCTTTCTCACGAAAGATGAGCTATTAAAACTATTTGAAAAAACAGATCAAATAGCTAAACTACCAACTATCCCTGGACAGGCAGCCCAGCCTGCATCGCATGGCCAGTATATCGCCCTAACTGGGACTACAATGATACCAATCACTGGGATGAATACACAAGAGCAAAAAATAACTTATTAGAAGCCTTAGAGGAAATTGGCAAAAAGCCTCTAAACTGGTCTGAATTCCAAAGAACCACACAAAGAGAAAAAGAAAACCCTGATGCTTTTTGGGTCCGCCTGTCAGAAGCAGCTATTGCATATGTCCATCTAGACCTTAGCTGCCTCAAGGACCAGAGGATTTTAGCTTCAGCCTTCGTGGATCAGTCCACCTTAGGTATTAAAGAACATTTCCACTACTTCATCTCTAACTGGGCAACCTTAGACATAGCGGAGTTGTGCAGGATCGCTAACTTTGTCTATGACCAAAGAGACAAGTTGAAAGAGGAAGAGAAAGAGAGGGGGGGAAGGGAAGAAAAGGAATCTAGCAATGGAAAACATGAAATGCAATATATACTATGTATTATTATTTTCTGTAATATTTGTAATACTTGTAACACAAGCAACTGAGTTCCTGGAATCAAAGCTTATCCGAGAGAAAGGAAACATATGGGAATATTTAGCAAAAGAAATACTCAACACTACTAATTTTTGCCTAGCAGTAGGGAAATCAGTCAAGGATATCTTAACCACATGCCTAATGGGAGTAGCAACTAGGCCACATAACATCATTAACTATATCACATTTAGAAACCTTCCTGACTCCTACGAAAGCATTTTTAGCTGGGGCCACTCTACAAAAACCAAGGACCACACCATGTATACCTTACACATTGCTGCAGTAACCACCTCTGAGAGATGCTTTAAAGTCACTGGGTGCAGCTCACCTAGGGCCACAGAATGCACCAATCTTAGCAACACAGACCTAAAATGCAACTAACAGAGACCATATCATTTTTGTATAGTTACCTAAAGCTCCCACCAGGATGGTTTTTCCTTTGTGGCTTAAAAGCCTACTCATACCTTCCTGCAAATGCCACAAATGGCCCCTGCACCTTAGGAAGATTAACCATGCTTATGCCATCCTTACAGAGACGACCCAGGAGAACTTTACAAACCCTAGACTCAGACTGTGATTCCAAAGTCTCCCTTCCCACAAAAACAGAATACATCTCATTGGCAATATCCTTGGTAGGGGTATCTGGATTGGCAGTGCGAAATTCTAAAAATTTGAATAGCCTAGCATGTACCCTGGCAAAAAGTTTGAATTCAACCTCCCATGCCCTGGATGCCCTTATCAGAAAACTGAGGGAGGTCAGAGAAGCCACTCTGGAGAATAGGGCAGCAATAGACTTCCTTCTCTTGAAGCACAACTATGGCTGCGAAACATTCAAAGGGATGTGTTGCTTCAATCTGAATGAAACCTCAGAACTCGTAGGGGGGGACATCCACCACCTAAAAGAGCTAGCTCAAAATATTGGCCAGGAGCAATCATTCCTGGACTTTTCATGGCTCTTCTCATGGATGCCTGATTTCCATTGGCTCAAAATCCTCATAACAACCACAGTCAACATTTGTGTCTTTGGGGCCCTCATGTGTTACCTCTGTAAGTGCATACCACCCTGCCTCATCTGCTTAAAGGCCTGTATTCCCTCTAAAAGGAGAAAATTAAAAAGGGGACAGGCAGCCATGATGATGATCCAGATTGATCATGAATACCAAGCATACCCAGACATTCAATCAGAAACCCCTTAGGGAAAAAAAAATGAAGGATTGTGGAAAGGGAACTTCATGAGGACAGTGGTGTCACCCAGACAAGAAAAGCCCAAAGGGAACATCAAGCCAGCCATAAAATAAACTTGCGTAGGAAAAGAAATCAAATAGGTATTGAAAGAAGGCCCCTAGACAAAAGCCAAGTAATTAAGAAAGTCAGGGAAACAAGGAGAAGCAATCCCTTACACAGGACATACCAAATCAGCAAAACAAACAGACAGGAATTACAAAATAAATTACAAAGGAAATGAATAGAAGATTACTGCAAAACAAATAGGAAAAACCATTACAAAGCTAAAAGAGATAAGAAAAAAACAATGATACTGTTAGGGATAACATTGTTTACCCTAACTGGTTTAGGTAAAATAATAACTATGAATCATAGTTGTGTATGTAAAAGTGCCTGCAGCTTTAACTGTGGGATAGTAATTAAGGGAGTGGTTATGAAAA
>BLBF01000154.1:431645-451809 GCA_015471245.1 Laticauda colubrina | reverse complement strand
TAAACATACAAGCTTAGCTCACTCATTTATCTGTGTGCCTATCTGACAAACGCTGCACATTCTGTTTAGCTTGTCTCCCTAACCCTGGTTGGGGAACCCAGGCTTAACAGATACAATCAAGCCACCCCGCAAAATTTATTGCCCCGCCTCGCTAAGTTTTTGCCTTCTGGCAAAAAAATAAAATCTGACAGGATTTTAATATCTAAAGGCCCTGTCACACTGCCCAACGGATGCAAAATATTTGTAAAAAGGACACAGCGGACGAGAAAAATGCTCCATCCGTTGTTATCTGCTCTCAAAAGAGGCAAAAATTTGCATAACCAGAGCGGATAACACGGAAAGGAACGGACGTGGGGAGGATGCAGAGTGGATGGAAAGCGGATGCGGAACGGAAGCCTAGCGGATGCAGAACGGACGCATTGTATACATTTTCTGCTCAAAAGTTTTGAGCAGCTCAAAACCTTCTGAGCGGATGAAACGTCTATAGACGGATGCTGGATGGATAGAGAGGATGCAAAATGGAGGCAGTGAGTACATTACGGATACATCGCATTAACCAATGGATGGCAAGTGTTTTTCTCCATTTTACATCCTCTTTCCATCCGTTGGTGCAGTGTGACAGGGGCTTAACACATTAAACATTAAGCACTTAACAAACATTTATACACAAAGGGAAAAAAGAGTATAAAAAAAACAGGAACTTACCATTTGAAGTCAGGTAGCTAGCCCCAGGAATGCAGGCACACTGTCTCTCGCCTTCCTGAAAATAAAAAGATCCAGCTTTCAAGCAGTTGTCCGTATCCTTGCGCCGGAGCTCTCCCAGCAGGAAAATTCGAACCCTCGAAGAAAGGCACTTTGACAGCCTTTCTACACAGCGTTCATCCATTTCCTGTGGAGGGCTTCTTCCCATGGGAAGCAATGTAATTGCTCTCACTGAAACTCCTGCTCACATCCTTGCATTAACATAGTTTCTCCCTTTTCTCTTTTCTGAGAGATAGGAGAACTCATTTTGAAAATCTTTCCACGTGTCATGAATAGATTTGATTTTCCCCCTGAGTGGATACTTTGATGGGACATGAGGGAACTCCTCCTCTTGAGATTCTTTTCATGCTTCAACCATTGACATGGCTTCTCCTCTTGGAAGTTTGACTGCTTCTCCTCAGACCTTTAAGGCCCTAACTGAGGTTGGTATTACTGTCCCAGATCACCTGATGTTTTTTGTCATAATATCAGATTTGTCTCTGAATAATTGCCAACATCTCCTAGGCACAAAGAAAGAAAATCCTATTAAAATGCAAGAATGAGAAATCAAGCTATCTCCTTTTACCATCACCAATATTTTTTTTTCCGCTGTTTGTATTTTGATGAGATTAATTTTCATTCTGACCCTCTCTCAGACAAATTAAGATTCCCTTACTTGGTCATTCCTGCTTTTCACAAGAGTTTGCTTTTATTCTTGAGTGGGTCCCACTTCTTTTAGACTTAGAAAATGAGAGAGAAGCAAGAAGAATAGCACCAAAGTGAAAAAAGTAAACGCTGAGAAATTGCAATGTTTTGGTACAGGGGAACATCATCAGTAGCTTATGAATACTCTAGGATAACACCTTCCAGATATTATAAAACAAACAGGCTTGTGGATTTAGTCTACCATTTTGTTTCAGCTATTATTGGTATTCATAACTGTCAGGAAAAAAAGAAAGAAATCTAACCCAGAGTAGTAGGGGGAAAATGCAAGTTGAGTTTTTGAAATGTAAAATAAAATTGTTTTGTCATGAAGAATCCTAAATTATCATCTTCAAATACAAAAAGTAGAATCCCCAGGATTCTTTTTTTAACAGTTTATTTATATATTTTTCTTAACATACATAAGTGCTTTATGAACAGCATATTGTCTGGGTAAATTTTCTTACATAATAGTATATAATATAATAATATATTAAACATAAGACATACATAATAGTATTTTTCCAATTTCTACTTTTCTTGTCCAACCACTGATAAAATAAACCCCATGTTTATTTTCCTTTTAATATAAGCTGCTCCTTTGTGTTGAGATCTGGCCTGAGGATAATAATGTAGCACTTAGGGATAAAGATGCAGCCCAACAGCCCAGCACTGGAGGCCAAGATGGGAAAGACCTGCACGGCCACCATGGTACTCAGTGGTACTCAGATAGGTGGGTACAAAAGAGACCCAAACACTGCAAAAGACCAGCATGCTGAAAGTGATCAGCTTGGCTTCATTGAAAGTCCCAGGGAGATTTCTGGCCAGGAAAGCCACAATAAATCAGATGCTAGCCAGGAAACCCATATAACCGAGGGCTATATAAAACATGGTAAAAGACCCTTCATTGCATTACAGGATGATTTCTCCAGGCAAGGAGTGTGGGTCAGAGTCAGGGAAGGGTGGAGAGACTCCTTACCAGATGGAGCCAATGAAAGTTTGAATCCCAGCACAACAAAGTACAAGTTGGCCAGAGTCTTCCCCAGCCACCTCTTCATGGTGTTGCCGGCTTTGTGACCAGGAATGCCAACACTACTGTGATTGTCTTGGTCAAGCCTGAGGAGATAGCAGTTGAGAACAGGATGCTGAAAATGGTTTGACAGGGAAGACAAGTGGCTATCCTTGGCTGGCCAATAAAGAGGAAGGAGGTTAAGAAGGAAGACAACAGTGAGATGAGGAGGATATACAAGAGATTCTGGTTGTTGGCCTTGACTATTGGTGTTTCCAAGTATTTTATAAATATTGTTAAGACTAGCACTGTGGCTAAAGACAAGAAGAGGGCAAAGGAAGTCAGGATCTTCCCCAGAAATCCTCTGTATGTTAAAAAGATTTTGATCTTGGGGATGCACTGATCTCATTTCTCATTTGGATACTGATTCTCTGGACATTTGATGCACACTTTTGCATCTGCAAATAAGAGAGATGAAATAAATGTAATTTATCCACTTCCTGAAATATTGCCCTTTTCTCCTTTGGTCTACCTCATCCACCATTATCATCTCTTCCATAAATGCATTGTATAAAATTGGTCAATTCCATATATTTTGTTTTTTATATTTTCTGAGCAATCAATTTCATTCAGAGCTGCCTTTTTCCTGGAAACCTTGCCTACTTTAAAATATTCTTTTTCATGTGACTGTGTTTTAGCACTTTTCTCTAAATATGCCCTCTTGAATTTGTGGAGAAACCTTGCTGAAATAATATCAGCATTTAATGTGCAAAGTTAAATTATTTTCTCATATAAACGTCCTCAATTAACTAGTTCTGGATCTTAAGGCAAGGAGGCCAAAAACGAAAGGCCCACAACTGAGAAATCAGACTCTCCCACTGAACACTGTGAGAGACTACAGTGACCAGTCCCCTTCATAGCCACTTAACTTCCTGAGTGGATATGGTCTCTTTTGCACAAGAAACACAGTCATAGCAGCAAAGGAGTTCCCCTTCCGAAGGTACCTTGACAAATCCTGGACAGCAACTCTCCACACACTTGGATTCAGGGAGAGACGAAGGGAAAACAGAAGGAACATTGTGGACAATGTGTAGGAAATTTGTTGGGTGTAATAGATAATAGAATACTTTATTGGCCAAGTGTGATTGGACACACAAGGAATTTTTCTTGGTGTAAATACTCTCAGTGTACATAAAAGAAAAGATGCATTCATCAAGAATCATAAGGTATGACACTTAATGTATCCTTGTTCCTTCTGATAGCCACCTGGTGCTCTTTTTTGCTGGACAGAGATGAGTTATAGCATCATTTGCGAAGCCCCTGGCAGGAATTGTACTGATGGAAATATGGTTGTCAAGACAAAAGAATCTGAAATATTTGTAACTCCAGAGCAAGAGCACTTGGAAGTGGCTCAGACAAACACCTTCCTAATTCACTGGAGTATCAGAAAGGGAGGGAGATAATAAATCAGTCCTGAAAGATAGTCATTAGAGTCAGTTTTGGCCTTTCTGTAAAGAACTGGGAAAGAAAGATATGCTTCACCTGGTTGAGTCAATTTGGGGACACCATTGCATCCTAGTCAACAGTAAACATGCTTTCTCCAAATCCTTGTTTTGCTAGGCTCCCAAAATTTGACTGGAAAACTGACTTCTTGGGAAACTGGACTGAACTAATGATATCAAGTTCAGCAGCCAGATCTCCACTCTGATCCAGATATAAGCTATCTAATGAATTATTATAAAGCTTGAATAGGTTTTGCAGGAAATGATAAAGCTGAAATAAAAAAGATGAGGGAAGAACACAGAAATCAGGAAATTATTTCTGAAAGAATAATAATAATTCCAAAGTACTGGATAAGAACTTACAACAGTGCTTAATATTAAGGCCCAGTCCCAAAAATTCACATGTGGTTGGAAAAAATGACAAAGAAACACATAGACTTGAAGCCAGAGATCTTTTTATTGGGAATTTTACCTGATATATATAATAAAGACTTGAAATATTTGATTGTAAATGTATTAACAGCGGCTAGGATTGTATTTGCTAAAAACTGGAAGAATGAGAAAATACCATTGCAGGAAGAAATTATTAAGAAAATATTGGAATGTGCTGAGATGAGTAGATTGACATTTGAAATTAGAGAACAAGAAGATAAACAATTTTATGCAATTTGGGTTTTTTTTTATCAATGGTTAGATGATAAAATACAATAATAGAGCATTAATATTATATATATGAAGAGTTTTTAGGATTGATTTGTTATGATTATACGATAAATTATAGAATAAACTGTTTGAAGTATTGTTATCTCGCAAAGCATGAATGATTAAAAGTATAGTCAGAAAAAGATTTTTTTATTTTTATTTTTTTTTAGTAATATTAGAATATGGATTGACAATATGAGTGGTTATGCAATATAATTGTAATTGACACTATAAAATGAATGCACAAAACTGATGAACCAACCGATACACCGGAAGTATATATGAGAGTAGATGTTTTTAATGTTTTGTATGTTTGTCTGTTTGTAGAAAATTAATAAAAACTTTATAAAAAAAAAAATATATTAAGGCCCAGTCCCACTGCACTTACGGATGCAAAGAGGATGTAAAACGATAAAAAAAGCTTGCCATCCATTGCAAAATGCTATGCATCTGTTGTGTACTCACTGCACACGTGTTTCATATGCTCTATCTGTCGAGCATCCATCCACTGCAATTTCATCTGCACAAAAAGTTTTGAGCTGCACAAAACTTTGTGAACGGATGAACTTTCTGCCACGTACAATGTACATCCACGACATATACGGGCAACAAACGTTCTATATCCATTATCATCTGCTAAATGTCCACTGTATCCTCTCTGCATCCTCTGGCCATCCCCTCAACTCACATCCGCTGCAGTTGAAAACAGAAAGAGGGAGGAAACAAAAGGTACACGGAACATCTACACAACGTTAGTAGCATGGAAATAGAAAGGATGTAAGCGTATGCATCTCGTATATAAAGTATTCAAAATGGACAAAACGTTTGTATCTAGGATGTATCTCGTATACTTAGGATGTCTGCAGTATGTCTAGAGTATGTAGAAGGACACCCAGCAGACAACCGATATTTTCTATAAAAAAGGGGAGAAAATCATCTGGATCTCAGTATGAGTCCAGCAGCCGTTGTGAAGACCTCTTCACCCTTGGTCTTGGTCTTCAATATCATCAATTGTTCTCCACCATGGATGATGACACAGTCCGTATGATAGATGCGCTCATTCATCCCCAGAACCAAAACCTATTCAGACTGTTTCACCTTTTATACAGAAGGAGAAGAAGTAGAAGTCCAAGAGCTGTGTGAGTCCGAGGATGGATTAGGAGAAGAATGGAGTTTGGACTGTATGACAAACTGATGGTGGAGCTGAGGAATGAAGACACTTGTGCATTCCATCACTTCATGAGGATGCCACCAGCCATGTTTGACGAACTTATAGCGCATCTGAGACCGAGGTTGACCAAGCCTAGCACCAACTTCTGTCCCAACCTGGACCCTGGACTGAAGGTGGCACTGACTCTGCACCACCTGGCCTCTGGAACCACATACAGAAACATGCAGTATGCCTGCAGGGTGCCACAAAACAACATCAGCAAAGTGGTCAGAGAAGTGGTGCAGGCCATCATCGAAGAATATGTGGAGGAGCTCCTCAAGGGCCCCATCACTGAACAAGGCTGGAGAAAACTTGCAGAAGAGTGGTATCAGAAGTGGAACTTTCCCCACACCATTGGAGCCATAGATGGGAAGCACGTGGCCTGCAAAGCTCCAGCCAACTCAGGGTCCACTTATCACAACTACAAGGGCTTCTTCAGTATCATCCTCTTTGCCATGGTTGATGCTGACTACAAGTTCATGTACATCGATGCTTCAGGCAATGGGTCAGCTTCAGATGGCCAGATATACAATGCAAGTGACCTCAAGGATGGGCTGGAATGCAACCTCATCATGGGTTTTCCAGATCCAGACCCCCTACCCAATGACACACAAGATGTGCCCTACTTCATTGTTGGTGATGATGCCTTCTCCCTCAGAACCTACCTCATGAAGCTGTACACTTCAACATACCTCACCCAGGAAGAGAGGATCTTCAACTACAGGCTGTCCAGGGCAAGATGGGTGATGGAGAATGCCTTTGGCATCCTGGCCAACAGGTAACAGATACTTCTCACCACCATGCAGCATGATCCAGAGACTGTGAGTAGCATCGTGGAAGCTTGCTGCATCCTGCACAATCTCATGCGCACCCACTACCCAGTGTTGCAGAACAGACTTGTTGACTGTCAATAAGGGAATGGGGACATAGAGCCTGGTGAATGGAGGCAAGGACGTAACCTGATAGACAATGTGGGTGTACAAGGCCCCAACAGAGCTTCACGTGAAGGGAAGAAGCAGCGCAACCTACTGAGACACTGGTGCAACTCCCCATCTGGAGCAGTGGAGTGGCAAGACAGGATGATAGATGATTAATGGATGCTTCCTTGAGACTGTTGCATAATACTGATGAGATTGTGCAATGTATGTTGAATGGTCCTACAATGAAGAGAGCATTAATAAAGAGCTTTGTTTATTTTAAAATGTGTTGATCAATGAATAAATTGTTATTGATAAAAAAGATCCATATGTGTGGCAGCTGAGATGGTGGACCATACAGTCCCACTATGCTTGCACTGGAGGTTTATCTATCCCACAACTATCCTTATCTATCCCACAAGCATGCAAAGACTTAACCATTTTTTCAAAGTTTTCACCAACACTTTATTAGGTAAAAAAAATGAACCAAGTGTCTTAAGCAAAGATAACCATTATTAACTTTCTTAACTTTATGACTTTATTATATCAGCAAAATGAACCAAGTAAATTGTATTAAGTGTGTTCAGCAAAGATAACCTTTATTAAAAGTTTTGGGTAAACTTTGTGACTTTATTAAAGGGCCTGTCACAAAGGCCGATGGATGCAAAACATATGTAAAAAGGACACAGCGGATGAGAAAATGTTCCATCCATTGTTATCCGCTCTCAAAAGTGCCCCGAATTTGCATAAGCAGAGCAGACAACAACGGAAAGGAATGAACGGGGGAAGGATGTAGCCAGAATGTAAAGTGGATGCTCCACGGAAGCCTAGAGGATAGAAGCGGATGGAAGCAGATGACACATCCGCAGGGCTTCCGGGGGAGCACAGAGAAGCGGACGCGCAGCAGAAGGAACGGATGCAGAGCTGATGCATAGCAGATGAAGCGGATGCAGAACGGAAGGCTAACAGATGCCTAGCGGATGCCCAGTGGACGCAAAGCGTTCACTGCGCGTGCGGGGAGGATGCATTGCATCAGCCCCGCGGATATAAAGGGATGCAGCTCGCAAGCAGGTCACCATTCAGAGGAAAGACCTGCTGCCAGACACAGCTCCAGCCAGCCAACAACCATGGAGAAGAAGAGGAAGCCTGTACCATCTGCTGCCAGCCCTGGCAAGAAAGACAGGGCCACCTTCCCACCCCCTGGCCCTGACTCTGCTTCTGCTGGGGCTTCTGCTGCTCGGGCTGACTCTTCTGGTGCTGGGGCTTCTGCTGGCGCTTACTCTGCTGGCGCTGCTCCTGGTGCTGAGGCTTCTGCTGGTGCTTTCTGTGCTGGCGCTGCTCCTGGTACTGGGGCTTCTGCTGGGGCTTATTCTGCTGGCGCTGCTCCTGGTGCTGGGGCTTCTGCTGGTGCTTACTCTGTTGATGTTGCTCCTGGTCCTGCTGATCCTGCTGGTGCTCCTGGTGCTCCTGGTCCTACTGGTCCTGCTGGTGCTGCTGGTGCTTACTCTGCTGCTGCTGATCCTGGTCCTGCTGGTCCTGCTGGTGCTTACTCTGCTGCTGCTGATCCTGGTCCTGCTGGTGCTGCTGGTGCTGCTGGTGCTGCTTTTGCTGCTGCTGTTGTCGTTGCTGCTTGTGGTGGTGGTGGTGTGGTGGAGCAGCCTCTAGAACCTGAAAGCCCCTCTGATGAGGGCCCAGATGGCCCTGCCAGAGGGAGGAAGTGGAATACGCATGAACGGGAGAGGAGGCAATACTCCATCGAAGAGGAACATGAGGAGGAGGTGCTGGAATGGCTGAGGGAGAATGAGTATCTATGGTGGAAGGAACACAGGCTCTATCGAGACACCAAAAGGAAGCAGGATGCTTGAAGAGAGAAGGCGGAGAGCCTGGGCTACACTTCGGAGGTGCTCCATGGCTGGTGGAAGCACATGCACACCTGGTACGGGAAGCTGCACCTCAAGAAATCTGGCCAGGCCACGGTCAAGTTGACGGACTGAGAGACCTACGTGATGGCCAAGTGCAGCTTCTTGGAGGGTGAGATCCACCACCGAGGGACAGCCCCTCTCACAACCCTCTCTCTCAGGCAGCCTGCTGAGAGCCAGTCCTCTTCTGGCAAAAAGTCAGCTCCTGTGTCCAGGCAGGTATCTGTGGAGCATCCCACGACGGAGACCCCCCCCCGACAGCTGCACTCCCCGTGGCGGAGCATGTGGAGGACCCCCTGACGCAGTGGGAGCAAGGAGAGGGCACTGCCACCAGAGACAAACCCACATCCACCCCCAACTCCACCTCCACAGAAAGCAGGCATAGAGCCAGACCGGAGGGGCAGAGCCACATTGTCCTGCTGGAGATCAGGGACACCATCAAAAGCAGCGTAGATCTCTTCTCTCAGATGGTACACACTGACATACCATCCCCAAACCGCAACCCCTTCCTCACCTATTTCAACCAGACCCTCCTGGACATGTCTGAATCACAGTACCAGGTGATCAAGGACAGGATCACCAGTCTTCTTCACAACCCTCCAGACCCAGCTGAACCTGCTCCCACCCAGTCCAGGTCTTCTCCTCCACCCCAGGTGATGTCACTGCCCTTCCAAGGCTTTCCACAGGCCCTCACCTACCAAGGCTATGGCTACCAGGAGCTCCAGCAGCACAGGCAGCCCTTCCCAGTCCAGGCACAAGTACATCGTATGCCACCGGTGCTACCGATGCCACTGATGCCACTGATGCCACTGACGCCACAGATGCCACCGACACTACAGATGCCACCCATGCCACAGATGCCACCCACACCACAGATGCCACCCACGCCTCACCTCACTCATCTGCAGACCAGACATCCCCACTACACTCCTCCTTCCTCCACCCCACAGCCAAGCCCAGCCTCAGAACATCTGTCATCGGTCTTGGGACTGACATCCCATGTCCTGGAGGAAGGGGCTCTCAACATCACAGGACTGAGCCAGCTCTCTGAGAGCTTCTTCCACACACCATCCCCTTTTGTCCTCTCGGGGCCAGGCACCCCAATGGCACCTCAGACCAGCACTCCAGCAGCAGCTACCTCGAAAGCACATGGACCCTTCACCCCTGAGACTATGGGCACACCTCAGAGTGACTGAAAAGAGTGCCAGAGACTGGGTTGCTACCTGTTGACTTTATCTTTGCTTGGGACACTTTACTTGGGTCATTTTGCTTTTACAATTTGTTATTAATAAAGATTATCTTTGCTTCACACACTTGCTTCATTTATTTTAGTCAATAAAGTCTTGGTGGAAACTTTTAGAAATGGTTTAAGCCTTTGCATTCTTGTGGGATGGGTTAAGGTAGCAGTGGGATGGGCAGGGATACCTTTGGGATGGGTAACAGCTATGGGATGGGCAGAGATACCTGTGGGATGGGTAATAGCTGTGGGATGGGTAGAGATACCTGTGGGATGGGCAGGGATACCTTTGGGATGGGTAATAGCTTTGGGATAGATAAACCTCCAGTGCAAGCACAGTGGGACTGTATGGTCCACCCTCCCAGGTGCCACACCTATGGCCCTTTATTATCAATAACAATGTAATCATTCATCCACTCATTTCAACATAAACACAACTTTTTATTAAATGCCCTGTTCATTGTAGGATCACTCAATATACATGGCACAATCTCATCTGTGTGATGAGACAGGCTGAAGGAAGTATCCATTAAGCATCTACCATCCTGTGTTGCCACTCCACTGCTCCAGCTGGGGAATTGCACTCGTGTTTCAGGAGGTTGCGCTGCTTCTTCCTTTCATGTGAAGCTCTGTTGGGGACTTGCACATCCACAGTGTCTATCAGGTTTAATCCTTGCCTCCATTCACCAGGCTCCATGTCCCCATTGCCTTGTTGGAGGTCCACGAGCCTGTTCTGCAAGACTGGGTAGCAGGTGCGCATGAGATTGTGCAGGATGCAGCAAGCTTCCACGATCCTCCTCATGAGCCCCATCTCTGTATTGGACAGAGGACCATCATCACGAGTCCTCCCCAGACACCTGGACTGGCCCATGTTCCTCCCCACTGTCCAATTCTGCTGCCATCTGCACAGGCTGCCGGCGGACCACAACAGTCATCTAGCTTGACTGACTGACTGCCCTCTTTATGAGTCCCACCACATGGCATTGCTTCATTGTTGCTTCCCAGAGCATGCTGACAGGCAGAGGCTACAGGAGACAGGCATTCCTTCAAATGACCAGGCTTTTTCGGGGGAGAAAATTAACACTGCATTAGCCTTCCAATTTCTTGGTTAATTTTATCCCCAGAAGAAAATCTTAACTTGCCTGAAATCATTCAATGAGTTTCCACACCTACAAATGGATTAAACCTGATTCTCTGCAGGCTCATTATACAGATAATGCTGCATAAGCATTATTATAATGCTTATACAGTATATATCTTATATCATGCTGGTGTCATGGTTCCAAATAATGCTCCCAACCAATTCAAGATTCTGAGGACTTGGCTTCCTCAAAAATCCAATTTAATGGGTACATCATATTGGCATAGTTGATTAGGGTAACTGATGGAATCATGACACAGAGGTGAAGCCAACACTAAATAATTCCTACATTTTTGGTCTAATTAAAGAATAGATACTGTCCACTCCCCTTGTGGACAGGTCATGTTAGCCAACCGAGCAGGTGATTAACTTCTCAGCACTCCCTCCTGTCATTGCTAGGCATGGTGATTTGGCTTTGGTTCACAGGAGCCTCATCATAATTATGTTTGGCACAAGAGAGGAAAACATTCTACATTCCACAAGTACCCCTCCCCCCATAAGTGTGGCAATTAAGAAATAAAGCAAGAAAAAAATGGCTTCAGCTAGAGTTTTGAGAGTTGAAAGCTGGGGAATTGACACTGTTTGTGACTGTTGGGTGATTTTCCCACCCAATTGGGCTCATTTGGGAGATAAGTTTTGGGAAATTTCAGTAGCCTGTGGACTGTTTCAGGCTACTTTCAAGATCATATAGAGTTTCTGTGCAATATGTAAAACTGTCAGGAATGTTAATGCATCATAGTATCACAATAATTCACATGACATGGCATGATGAGTCAGGTCCAGGGGTGGGATTCTACTTGTTTGGACTGGTTCAGGTGAACCGGATTTTAAATTTACATCTGGTTTGCTGAACTGGAGTTGAACCAACCAGCTGGCTCCGCCCACCTTTACTCTCCCAGGAGTCTCTCTATGGCCCACTTTAGATGCAGGTAAGTGCAGAGGCTCTAGGAGGTGAAAAACAGGTCTTCCAGAAGTCTGGAAATGGGCCTATTTCCAGCTTCCAGAGGGCCTCCAGATCACAGGGGGGGCTCTTTTTACCCTCCCAGAAGCCTGAGGGAAGCCTCTGGACCCTGGGGAAAGCAAAAAATGGTCCTCCCAGAAGTACTGGAAGGACTGGAAGTACTGAAATAGGCCTCTTTCTGGCTTCTGGAGGGCCTCCAGAACCCCAGGGAGCCATTTTTGCTTTCCCAGAGGCCCGAGGGAAGCCTCCAGACCCTGGGGAAGGCAAAAAATGGTCCTCCCAAAAGTTCCAGTAGGCCATGCCCACCATGGCCACACCACCCAGCAGCTGGGCAGTGAACCAGTTGCTGGGATTTTTGAATCCAACCTCTGGTCAGGTCTATCCATCTTCTTCCATCTCACTGCACCACCAGAATCTCATTCCCTAAATCCATATGGGATAGGGTAGATAAAGGCAGGGCAGATGGTCAGCTGAGAAGTGACAAAACTAACAGGTTGCCAGTCCTGCCATGAATGACCAGACTATAAAAATGTTTGCTACAGGAAATTCCTCACCAGGGTAACAGAATAACAGAACTGGAAGAAACCTTGGAGGTCTTCTAATCCAACTTCTTAGACAGCAAACTCTATACCATTTCAGACAAATGGATATCCAGACTCTTCTTAAAAATATACAGTGCTGGAACAGCCACAGTTTTGGAGGCAAGTCATTTCACTATTAAAAACAGAAATAAAATTAAAAGATATAAACAAAATAAAATTAAAAGAAAAAATATCTGGTCCACAACTGCCCTTCTCTGAGGTAATCCAACCAATTCTTAAGGGCCTGTCACATTGGCCGATGGATGCAAAATGTTTGTAAAAAGGACACCGCGGACGAGAAAATGTTCCATCCATTGTTATCCCCTTTCAAAAGTGCCCCGAATTTGCATAAACAGAGCAGACAACAAGGGAAAGGAACGGATGGGGAGAGGATATAGAGGGGATGGAAAGCGGATTCTCCATGGAAGCCTAGTGGATGGAAGCGGATGGGAGCAGATTGCACATCCGCAGGGCTTCCGGGGGAGTACAGAGAAGTGGCCACGCAATGGAAAGAATGGATGCAGAGCGGATGCCAAGTGGATGAAGCGGATGCAGAGCAGAAGCCTAGCGGAAGCCTAGTGGAAGCCTAGG
This sequence comes from Laticauda colubrina, assembly GCA_015471245.1. NCBI lineage: Eukaryota > Metazoa > Chordata > Lepidosauria > Squamata > Elapidae > Laticauda > Laticauda colubrina. The sequence goes on along the minus strand of BLBF01000154.1, from coordinate 438,596 downwards.
GGAAGCCTAGCGGAGGCACAGTGTTCACTGCGCATGCCAGAAGGATGCATTGTGTCAGCCCCATGGATATAAAGGGAAGCAGCTCGCAAGCAGGTCACTATTCAGAGGAAAGATCTGCTGCCAGACACAGCTTTAGCCAGCCAGCCAGCCAGCCAACAACCATGGGGAAGAAGAGGAAGCCTCTGCCATCTGCTGCCAGCCCTGGCAAGAGGGACAGGGACACCATCCCACCCCCTGGCCCTGACTCTGCTTCTGCTGGGACTTCTGCTGCTCAGGCTGACTCTTCTGGTGCTGGAGCTTCTACTGGCACTGCTCCTGGTGCTGGTGCTTCTGCTGGTGCTTACTCTGCTGGTGCTGCTCCTGCTGCTGGGGCTTCTGCTGGGGCTTACTCTGCTGGCACTGCTCCTGGTGCTGGTGCTTCTGCTGGTGCTTACTCTGCTGGTGCTGCTCCTGGTCCTGCTGGTCCTGCTGGTGCTCCTGGTCCTGCTGGTGCTGCTGGTGCTGCTGGCACTGCTGGTGCTTACTCTGCTGCTGCTGATCCTGGTCCTGCTGGTCCTGCTGGCGCTGCTGGTGCTTACTCTGCTGCTGCTGCTCCTGGTCCTACTGGTGCTGGTGGTGCTGGTGGTGCTGCTGGTTCTGCTGGTCCTGCTATTACTGCTACTGTTGTTGTTGCTGGTGGTGGTGGTGGTGGTGTGGAGGAGCAGCCCCTACAACCTCGAAGCCCCTCTAATGAGGGCCCAAATGGCCCTTCCAGAGGGAGGAAGAGGCAGACGCGTGAACGGGAGAGGAGGCAATACTCTATCGAAGAAGAACATGAGGATGAGGTGCTGGAATGGCTGAGGGAGAACGAGTATCTATGGCGGAAGGGACACAGGCTCTATCGAGACACCAAAAGGAAGCAGGCTGCTTGGAGAGAGAAGGCGGAGAGCCTGGGCTACACTTCGGAAGTGTTCCTCGGCTGGTGGAAGCACATGCACACCTGGTACGGGAAGCTGCACCTCAAGAAATCTGGCCAGGCCACGGTCAAGTTGACGGACTGAGAGACCTACGTGATGGCCAAGTGCAGCTTCTTGGAGGGTGAGATCCACCACCAAGGGACAGCCCCTCTCACAACCCTCTCTCTCAGGCAGCCTGCTGAGAGCCAGTCCTCTTCTGGCAAAAAGTCAGCTCCTGTCTCCAGGAAGGTATCTGTGGAGCATCCCATGATGGACAACCCCCCGACAGCTGCACTACCCATGGTGGAGCGTGTGGAGGACCCCCTGAAGCAGTGGGAGCAAGGAGAGGGCACTTACACCACAGGCCAACCCGCATTCACCCCCAGCTCCACCTCCACAGAAAGGCAGAGAGGCAGACCAGAGGGGCAGAGCCACACTGTCCTGCTGGAGATCAGGGACACCATCAGAAGCAGCGTAGATCTCCTCTCTCAGCTGGTACACACCGACGTCCCATCCTCCAACCGCAAGCCCTTCCTCACCTACATCAACCAGACCCTCATGAACATGTCGGAATCACAGTACCAGGTGGTACAGGACAGGATCACTGATCTTCTTCACAACCCTCCAGACCAAGCTGAACCTGCTCCCACCCAGTCCAGGCCTGCTCCTCCACCCCAGGTGATGTCACTGCCCTTCCAAGGCTTTCCACAGGCCCTCACCTACCAAAGCTACGGCTACCAGGAGGTCCAGTAGCATAGGCAGCCCTTCCCAGTCCAGGCACAGGTACATCGTACGCCACCAGTGCCACCGATGCCACCAATGCCACCGATGCCAGCCACGCCACAGATGCCAGCCACGCCACAGATGCCACCCACACCACAGATGCCACCAACGCCTCACCTCGCTCATCTGCAGACCAGACATCCCCACTACACTCCTCCTTCCTCCACCCCACAGCCAAGCCCAGCCTCAGAATATCTGTCATCGGTATTGGGACTGACACCCCATGTCATGGAGGAAGAGGTTTTCAACATCACGGGACTGAGCCAGCTCTCTGAGAGCTTCCTCCACACACCATCCCCTGTTGTCCTCTCGGGGCCAGGCACCCCAATGATGCCTCAGACCAGCACTCCAGCAGCAGCCACCTCCACAGCACCTGGACCCTTCATCCCTGAGACTGGACAAGACTCAGAGTGACTAAGAAGAGTGCCAGAGACTGGGTGGCTATCTGTTGACTTTATTTTTGCTTTGGACACTTGACTTGGGTCATTTTTCTTTTACAGCTTGTTATTAATAAAGATTATCTTTGCTTCACACACTTGCTTCATTTATTTTAGTCAATAAAATCTTGGTGGAAACTTTTAGAAATGGTTTAAGCCTTTGCATGTTTGTGGGATGGGTTAAGATAGCAGTGGGATGGGCAGGGATACCTGTGGGATGGATAATAGCTGTGGGATGGGTAGGGATACCTGTGGGATGGGCAGGGATACCTTTGGGATGGGGAATAGCTGTAGGATGGGCAGGGATACATTTGGGATGGATTATAGCTGTGGGATGGGCAGGGATACCTGTGGGATGGGTAATAGGTTTGGGATGGGCAGGGATACCTTTGGGATGGGTAATAGCTGTGGGATGGGCAGGAATACCTGTGGGATGGATAATAGATGTGGGATGGGCAGGGATACCTGTGGGATGGATAATAGATGTAGGATGGGCAGGGATATCTTTGGGATGGGTAGTAGCTGTGGGATGGGCAGAGCTGTGGGACAGGTTAGGATAGCTGTGGGATAGATAAACCTCCAGTTCAAACATAGTGAGACTGTGTGGTCCACCCTCCCAGGTGCCACACCTTTGGCCCTTTATTATCAATAACAATGTAAGCATTGATCCACACATTTGAACATAAACACAACTCTTTATTAAATGCCCTGTTCATTGTAGGCCCACTCAACGTACATGGCCCAATCTCATCAGTGTGATGAGACAGGCTGAAGGAAGCATCCATTAATCATCTATCATCCTGTCTTGCCACTCCACCGCTCCAGCTGGGGAGTTGTACCAGTGTTTCAGGAGGTTGCGCTGCTTCTTCCCTTCACGTGAAGCTGTGTTGGGGCCTTGCACATCCAGAGTATCTATCAGGTTTCGCCCTTGCCTCCATTCACCAGGCTCCATGTCCCCATTGCCTTGTTCGAGGTCCATGAGCCTGTTCTGCAACACTGGGTAGCGGGTGCGCATGAGATTTTGCAGGATGCAGCAAGCTTCCACGATCCTCCTCATGGTCTCTGGGCAATGCTGCATGGTGGTGAGAAGTACCTGGAACCTGTTGGCCAGGATTCCAAAGGCGTTCTCCACCACCCGCCTTGCCCTGGACAGCCTGTAGTTGAAGATCTTCTCTTCACGGGTGAGGAGTCTGGAAGTGTAGGGCTTCATGAGGTAGGTTCTGAGGGAGAAGGCGTCATGACCCACAATGAAGTAGGGCACATCTTGTGTGTCATTGGGCAAGGGGTCTGGATCTGGGAAGCCCATGATGAGGTTGCGTTCCAGCCCATCCTTGAGGTCACTGGTGTTGTATACCTGGGCATCTGAAGATGACCTGTCGCCTGAAGCATCGATGTACATGAACTTGTAGTCAGCACTGACCATGGCGAAGAGGATGATGCTGAAGAAGCCCTTATAGTTGTGATAAGTGGACCCTGAGTTGGCTGGAGCTTTGCAGGCCACGTGCTTGCCATCTATGGCTCCAACGGTGTGGGGGAATTTCCACTTCTGATACCAATGCTCTGCAACTTTCTTCCAGCCTTCTTCAGTGGAGGGGCACTGGAGGAGCTCCTCCAGGGATTCTTTGATGATGGCCTGCACCAATTCTCTGACCACAATGCTGATGGTGTTGTGTGGCACCCTCCAGCTGTACTGCATTCTGCTGTATGTGGTCCCTGAGGCCAGGTGCTGCAGAGTCAGTGCCACCTTGAACCCTGGGTCCAGGCTGGGTCAGAAGTTGGTGCTCTGCTTGGTCAACCTGGGTCTCAGCCGCTCCACAACTTTGTCAAACATGGTTGGAGGCATCCTCATGAAGTTCTGGAATGCACGAGGGTCTTCGTTCCTCAGCTCCACCCTCAGCTTGTTTTACAGTCCATACTCTGCTCTTCTCACGATCCATCTTCAGACCCAGACACTTCTTGGCCGCCTCCTTTTCTTTGCGTAGAACACGTGAAAGAGCCTGTAGATGGCTTCGCACTGTTGTAGAACGATGGTGGCTACCAAAAGGAGTGCGTGATGATCCATGGGGGAGATGACTGGATGCTGTGGAAGAGCAAGAGCCAGATGAAGGCTGAAGAGGTCTGCACAGCAGGGCTGCAGGACTGAAAATGAGATCCAGGTGAGTTCCTCCTCCTTTTTATAGGAAATATAGGTTTTCTGCTAGATATCATTTTGCATCTTCTAGACATCCTGCAGACATCCTAAATATCTGAGAGAGGTCCCCTCTGCAAACGTTTTTTCCATTTTAAATGCTTTGTGTGCGAGCTGTATCCACTTTCATCCTTTCTCTGTCTGTGCTACTAATGTTGTGTGTCCATTCCATGTCCGTTTCGCTTCCTCACTGTGTCCGTTTTCCGCTGGAGTGGATTTGAGTTGTGCGGATGCGCAGCGGATACCTAGCAGATATAGTGGATGCGTAACGGATGACGACGTATGTAGAACGGATGTTCCCCATTTGCGTTGCGGATGCAGAACAGACTCATTGGATACATTTTCCGCTCAAAAATGTTGAGCAGCTCAAAACTTTTTGAGTGGGTGAAATGTCAATAGACGGATGGTGGACGGATAGAGAGGATGAAAAATGGAGGCAATGAGTACAGAACGGAAGCATCGCGTTAACCAATGGATGGCAAGTGTTTCTCTCCGTTTTACATCCTCTTTCCATCCGTTGGTGCAGTGTGACATGGGCTTTATCTTTTACTGACCTTACCTTATCCTGAATGCCTGGTAGAAGTAGCAAGTCTCCAGAAGCTTGAGAGGATGATGGCCAATGGAATTTCAAGGGGGAGTAGGTCCAATAGGGCAGAAACAACACCAGAAAAGGCAGGCTTGTGAGGACCCATCAAGTGGCAACATTTTACTTTATTTTTTTCAATTTTGTGTTTTTCTACAAACATACGAACAAAACATACAAACACAAAACCATCTTTCAATGATATACATACAGTGTGTCGGTTGGTTAAAATCTTTTTTTTTTTTTATAAAGAGTTTTATTAATTTTTAACAAACAAACATGTACAAACAAACACAAAACATAAAAAACATAAAATATCTTTTTGGACGGCAGTTTGATCCCGAGTTACATCTTTTTGTCCAGAGATAAATTCAAGTTCATGCTTACTTTTGAATAACATTCCATTTCTTATTTATTATTTTGCATTTTCTATATAGCTTCTCCTCTCTTTTCACTCTTTTAATTCTATTATATTTATTTCATCTCAATTTAAATCATTATACTTATATCCTTTGTCTGTTCTATTTCAGCTAGCTATTTATCTTTTCTCATTAACGCAAAGTTTCTTCTGTAATGACTGATTGGAGTATAATACCTTGTCATACTTATCCCTCCCCTAGTTTTAAAGCTTAACATAACACATAATTTTCATTCAGATTCTGCGTAGTACATTCTAAAGATAAACTCAATATTTTGAAACAAGAGAAAATTTTTTATTTTTTTTTAAAAATATAATATAATTAAAACAACAATCCATAGCAATTAAAGTTATATCATTCAAATTAATATTCATTTAAGTCTTAAACATTTTACACAGTCCTTTCTAAATAAGTATCATGCTTCTATGGGAACACTTATAGATTTTACTTAATTACTTCCCCCTATTTCACTTATATTTTAAGATATTAAACAATAACAATGTTCCCATTTTTCTTTAATTCAATTCTCTCATATTTGATTTCATTTATTTTTATTTAAAAAGAAAAAATTTCGTTAAGTTACATTAAATATTTTGTCCCATTTTATAATCATATATTATTCCAATTTTCTAACATTATTTCAAATAGAAATACAACAACACAATCTTATGTATCTTTGCAGAATCTCTTTTTCAGTTATATGTTTACCCATTATCTCTAAATAAATTCTGTTTCTTTACATCTTGTTTCACACCTTTGTAGCTTCTCTTCCCTTCTTTCCTCCCTTGCTTCTCCACTCTACCCTTTTTACCCCCTTGTCTCTTAATATCCACCTTCTTGTGTATTCCTCTTTTCTGTTGCTTTCTGATGTTGTGTCCACTTTTCACCTTGTTTTTCCCTTTTTTGATTGTTTTTTTAAGTCTTAAATTCTCCATTCTCTTTCTCCCCTTTCCCCTTTCTTCCCCAAATAAAGTTGCTTGTTCATTAAGGATGGTTTCTTCTTCATCCCAATCTTCTTGTTCTTGTAGTTTCTCATATGTAGAAATTGCCATTTCTAAAAAATTAAAAATAGAGCCAAAAGAATCCTTCCCTTCTTGTTTCTCTTGTTTATATTTTATAAATTCCATTTTCAGTTCATCCATAAGTAATGCCATTGTAAAAGAAAAAAAAATTCAAACGACCCAAATGATTTTAATCATTCAAATAAGAGTTTCCAGAAGTCCCAAAGTCACCAAACAATCCAAATACACAGAGTCTATTTCATTTCACATTTTCTTCTTTTTTTTCCCCCTTTTTTCCACTTTAATGCTTCAAAAAACTTCAAATTCTTTTAAACCTTCAGTCCATCTGATAAAGTAGCCAATTATGATCCAAAATGGAAAAATCCAATAATAAAAATGGCCCAAAGCCAAAGAAGAAAAAGGATAAAATAAAAAACAAAAATAAAAATATTACTAGAATTGAAATATACAAAAAGGCTGGCGAGTAGAGATTTCACATATATATATCTATATATCTATATATCTATATATATCTATATATATCTATATATATCTATATATATCTATATCTATATCTATATCTATATCTATATCTATATCTATAT
>BLBF01000154.1:404487-421590 GCA_015471245.1 Laticauda colubrina | reverse complement strand
CTGCTGGTGCTGCTGGTGCTGCTGGTGCTGCTGGTGCTGCTGGTGCTGCTGGTGCTGCTGGTGCTGATGGTGCTGATGGTGCTGGTGCTTCTGCTGGTTCTGACTTTGCTGCTGGTGGTGGTGGTGCTACTGCTGCTGCTGGTGGTGGTGGTGTGGTGGACCAGCCCCTAGGACCTAAAAGCCCTGCTGATGAGGGCCCAGAAGGCCCTGCCAGAGGGAAGAAGAGGCAATTGTGTGAAAAGGGGAAGAGGAGACAGTACTCCATTGCAGAGGAACATGAGGAGGAGGTGCTCGAATGGCTGAGGGAGAACAAATACCTCTGGAGGAAGGGACACAGGCTATATCGAGACACCAAGTGGAAGCAGGTGGCTTGGAGAGAGAAGGCGGAGAGCCTGGACAACACTTTGGATGTCCTCCTGGGGTGGTGGAAGCACATACACACCTGGTATGGGAAGCTGCACCTGAAGAAGTCTGGCCAGGCCGCGGTCAAGCTCACCGACCTATGTCATGGCAAAGTGCAGCTTCTTGGAGGGTGAGATCCGCCACCGAGGAGCAGCCCCTCTGACAACCCTCTCTCTCAGGCAGCCCACAGACAGCCAGTCCTCTTCTGGCCAAGAGTCAGCTCCTGCGTCCAGGCAGGTATCTTTGGAGGGCCCCACGTGGAGACCCCCCTGACACCTGCACACCCCATGCCAGAGCACATGGAGGATCCCCTGACACAGATGGAGCAAGAAGAGGCCACGGCCACCAGAGACCAACCCATACCCACACCCAGCTCCACCACGACAGAAAGCAGGCAGAGAGGCAGACCGGAGGGACAGAGCCACACTGTCCTCTTGGAGATCAGGGACACCATCAAGAGCAGCATAGATCTCCTCTCTCAGCTGGTACACTTTGAGATTCCATCCTCTAACAGAAAGCCCTACCTCACCTACATGAACCAGACCCTCATGGGAATGCCCGAAGCCCAGTACCAGGTGATCAAGGAGAGGATCACAGGTCTTCTGCACCACCCTCCAGGCCCAGCTGAACCTGCTCTGACCCACTCCAGGTCTGCTCCTCTACCCCAGGCGATGTCACAGCCCTTCCAAGGCTTTCAACAGCCCCTCTTCTACCAAGACTACGGCTACCAGGAGTTCCAGCAGTATAGGCAGCCCTTCTCAGTCCAGGCACAAGTACATCGCACACCACAGATGCCACCAATGACACCAATGACACCAATGCCACCGATACCACAGATGCCACCGATGCCACAGATGCCACCGACACCACAGATGCCACCGACGCCTCACTTCACTCAGCTGCAGACCAGACAGCCCCACTACACTCCTCCTTCCTCCACCCCATAGCCAAGCCCGGCCTCAGAACATCTGTCATCGGTCTTGGGACTGACATCCCATGTCCTGGACGAAGGGCCTCTCAACATCATGGGACTGAGCCAGCTCTCTGAGAGCTTCCTGCACACACCATCCCCTATTGTCCTCTCGGGGCCAGGCACCCCAATGGTGCCTCAGACCAGAACTCCAGCCACTGCCACATCCATAGCCCCTGGACCCTTCACCCTGAAACCATGGGCACGCCTCAGAGTGACTGAGAAGAGTGCCAGAGACTGGGTTGTTACCTGTTGACTTTATCTTTGCTTGGGACACTTTTCTTGGTTCATTTTGCTTTTTTAATAAAGTCCTACAGTTTGTTATTAATAAAGATTATCTTTGCTTCACACACTTGGTTCAGATATTTTACGAAATAAAGTCTTGGTGGAAATGTTTAGAAATGGTTTAAGCCTTTGCATGCTTGTGGGATGGATAAGGATAGCTGTGGGATGGATAGCTGTGGGATGGGTAAGAATGGCAGTGGGATGAACAGGGATACCTGTGGAATGGGTAATAGCTGTGGGATGGGTAATAGCTGTGGGATGGGTAATAGCTGTGGGATAGATAAACCTCCAGTGCAAGCATAGTGGGACTGTATGATCCATCCTCCCAGGTTGCACACCTATGGCCCTTTATTATCAATAACAATTTAATCATTCATCAACACATTTCAAAATAAACACAACTCTTTATTAAATGCCCTGTCCATTGTAGGCCCACTCAACATACATGGCCCAATCTCATCAGTGTGATGACAGGCTCAAGGAAGCATCCATTAAGCATCTATCATCCTGTCTTGCCACTCCACTGCTCCAGCTGGGGACTTGCACCAGTGTTTCAGGAAGTTGCGCTGCTTCTTCCCTTCATGTGAAGCTCTGTTGGGGCCTTGCACATCCACAGTGTCTATCAGGTTTCGTCCTTGCCTCCATTCACCAGGCTCTATGTGCCCATTCCCTTGTTGACAATCCACAAGCCTGTTCTGCAACACTGGGTAGCGGGTGCGCATGAGATTGTGCAGGATGCAGCAAGCTTCCACGATCCTCCTCACAGTCTCTGGGTGATGCTGCATGGTGGTGAGAAGTACCTGGAACCTGTTGGCCAGGATGCCAAAGGCATTCTCCAACACCCGTCTTGCCCTGGACAGCCTGTAGTTAAAGATCCTCTCTTCATGGGTGAGGTATCTTGAAGTGTAGGGCTTCATGAGGTTGGTTCTGAAGAAGAAGGCATCATCACACACAATGAAGTAGGACACATCTTGTGTGTCATTGGGTAGGAGGTCTGGATCTGGAAAACCCATAATGAGGTTGCATTCCAGCCCATCCTTGAGGTCACTGGCATTGTATACCTGGCTATCTGAAGCTGATCCATTGCCTGAAGCATCGATGTACATGAACTTGTAGTCAGCATCAACCATGGCAAAGATGATGATGCTGAAGAAGCCCTTGTAGTTGTGATAAGTGGACCCTGAGTTGGCTGGAGCTTTGCAGGCCACGTGCTTCCCATCTATGGCTCCAACGGTGTGGGGAAAGTTCCACTTCTGATACCACTGTTCTGAAACTTTCTTCCAGACTCCTTCAGTGGTGGGGCACTGAAGGAGCTCCTCCAGGTATTCTTCGATGATGGCCTGCATCATTTCTCTGACCACTTTGCTGATGGTGTTGTGTGTCACCCTCCAGGCATACTGCATGTTTCTGTTTGTGGTTCCAGAGGCCAGGTGGCCCAGAGTCAGTGCCACCTTCAGTCCAGGGTCCAGGTTGGGATGGAAGTTGGTGCTCAGCTTTGTCAACCTGGTTCTCAGACGCTCTGCAATTTCGTCAGATATGGCTGGTGGCATCCTCATGAAGTGCTGGAATGCACGAGTGTCTTCATTCCTCAGCTCCACCATCAGCTTGTCATACTGTCCAAACTCCATTCTTCTCCTAATCCATTCTCGGACCCACACAGTTCTTAAACGTCTCCTTCTCCTTCTGTAGAAAAGGTGAAACAGTCTGAACAGGGCTTGGTTCTGGTGTTGAATGATCGCAGCTACAATAAGGACTGTGTTATGATCCATGGTGGAGAACAATGGATGATGTGGACGAGCAAGACCAAGGGTGAAGAGGTCTGTACACCACCGCTGCTGGACTCATACTGAGATCCTGGACTCATACTGAGATGCTGGAATGCACGAGGGTCTTCGTTCCTCAGCTCCACCATCAGCTTGTCATACAATCCATACTCCGCTCTTCTTGTGATCCATCTTTGGATCCACACACATCTTGGACACCTCCTTTTCTTCGCGTAGAATAGGTGAAAGAGTCTGAAGAGGGCTTGGCACTGCTGTAGAAAGATGGCGGCTACCAAAAAGAGTGTGCGACGATCCATGGTGGTTATGACTGGATGATGTGGAAGAGCAAGATCAAGAACAAGGCTGAAGATATCTGCACACCAGGGCTGCTGGACTGAAAGTGAGATCCAGGTGATTTCCTCCCCCTTTTTATAGGAAATATGGGTTTTCCACTAGGTGTCCTTCTGCATACTCTAGACATCCACCAGACATCCTAAATATCTGAGATACGTCCCTTATACGAAGGTTTTTTCCATTTTAATGCTTTATATGCGAGCTGCAGCCGCTTTCATCCTTTCTATGTCCGTGCTACTAATGCTGCGCGGACATTCTGCGTCTGTTTTGCTTCCTCCCTCTTTCCGTTTTCCACTGGAGCGGATGCGAGTTGCGTGGATGTGCAGCGGATGTCAAGCGGATACAGCGGATATATAATGGATGACGACGGATGTAGAACGTTTGTTCCCCATATGTGTCGCGGATATAGAACGGACACGGCGAAAAGTTCATCCACTCAAAAAGTTTTGTGCAGCTCAAAACTTCTTGCGCAGATGAAATCTCAGTAGACGGATGCTGGATGGATAGAACGTATGAATCACGCACGCAGTGAGTACAGAACGGATGCTTCGCATTAACCAATGGATGGCAAGTGTTTTTCTCCGTTTTACATACTCTTTCCATCCGTTGGTGCAGTGTGACATGGGCTTTAAGTGCTTCAGTTAACTCCATCATCGTTATATTGCTTTCTGACATTGTTTTGATCTCTTTGGATATCTGTGGTAAATTAGCATTCTGTAAATACTGTTTAATTCTTTCCTCATCAATATTCTCTTGTGTACATAGTTTCCCATAATTGTCTCGGATGATTTCCTTCTTCTCTTTACTACCATAGCAAACTTGACCTTGGTCATCTATTAATTGCAATATTTTACTTGATTCTTTCTCCTTTCTTAGTGTATATGCTAACCATCTACCTGGTTTATTTGCATCTTCAAAGGAGTTCTCTTTAGCACCTCTAACTTTCTGTGCTAGTTCTTCTTTTTCTATTAAACCTGTTGGGAATATAAGTCACCTAACAGGTATTTGGGTGAGAAATATATAAACCAGGATAGACATTTTAATACTGTCTCTTTAAGAGAATGCAAGAGCATGCAGTTGGGTGTGGTTTCTCAAATGCCCATAAGATAGAGCCAGAAACCTGGGTTGTTTTAGTCTGAGTCTCAGAAGAGAGTGTATCTTTCTTTCCTTCTGTTGGAAAGTATTGTTGTTGCTCCATTTTCCCTAATTGACTGATATTACTGGATTTAATGTAAGTCTCATACTGAACTGTTTTTGACACTGGAATTTGATATTTGGATTATCCCCGGATTGAGAACTGACTTATTTACTTGTGAATGACTTTAGACTGCCTATTTTGGACTTTGCTTAAACCTTTCTGGAAGTAAATACCTACATTTACTGTACAGTGTATCTGTGTACTGTGTGTGTATTATTCAAACACTGATCTCTATACATCTCCCTGTATGCGCTCATTCTCCTAACGGGGAATTACCTCAACAAAACCTATTTTATGTTTAATCATGTCCATTTTTAGCTTAATGTCCTTTTTCTGTGGCCTTTTCTGTGGCTCTTTTTCAAGTCCTTTATACTTATCCTCTAATGCCTTAGAGGCTAATCTTTTCATAGTATTTCTTTTCCTTGCATAGTCTATTATCAAGCCTCTGGTATATGCCTAATTTTAATCCATACATTCTGAATTGATGTATCTTCTTTTTTGTTTTCTCTCAAGAAGAAAGCCAGTTCTTTCTCCTCCTCTGTATGAAGTCTTTTTCCTTTAAAATAGTATGATTTAAGTCCATTTATATTAATTGTAATCAATTTTTTCTCTTCCATGATTATATTTTATAATTAGGTTTGGCAGTTCTCGTAGATCTTGGTTCATGTTGTTCTTTGGCTTCCTCCTTTCCATCTACTGCACCTTCTTTTTTTTCAGTCGTCATTTGGCAGTCCTCTTGGAATTCAATTCGTGAAATTTCTTTTTCTGCCTCGTCCTCTTTCCCTCTGAAAAATTCTGTGTAAAATGATTCAACTTTCTCAATTGAGGCAATTCTGTATTTCTGTTCTTGCCATGTGAACATCAACCTTCTGGAATCAGCCATCTATAATTCACCTCTTTTTAAAGTCGCAATTTGGTCAAGAATTGGGATTCTCTTCTCATCTCTCTCACTCTTCTGTGTACTTGTTTCAAAACCACAATCTCCTTATCATTATATTTCAATGTTTTCTCTCTTGCCACTTGCAATATTTGCGTTTTAATGGCTTTCTTTGTAAATCTGATGTGGACTTCTCTTGGTAGGCTATTTCTCATTGCGTATCTTGTGAAAACTCGATAGACTCCATCTATTCCATCCATCATCTTATCTTCAGATATTTCCAAAACTTCAGCCAATATTTCTATCATTATTTCAACTAGATTTTGTCCTTTTTCTTCCTTTATGTTTTGAAATCTAAGATAGAATTCTGATCTATCCATCTCCCATCGCAACATACCACTTTTATCTTGTTCAACCACCATTAATCTGTTATCAGTGTCTCCAATCTTCTTATCTCTTTGTTTATCTTCTTCAATTTTCAGTAGTCTTTCATCATACTTCTTCATCATTTGTTGGATGTTCTCCACTTTTTCATTGGTTTTCCCAATTCTTTATTCAGTGTTCTCTGTTCTTTGTTCGATGTTCTCTATTCTCTTCTCAATATTTTCAGATCTTGTTTGAATGTTTTGAATTCCTTACAAGATCATCTGCAGGGTCAATTTTTCTTTCTTTCTTTTCTTGTTCTTTCTCTTGCCTTAACATTGTCTGTGTTGAATGTTGTCCTCCAGATGGTGGAGAGTAGGAAGTGGAAGTTGAAGAACCAGGAACTGTTAATTTCCTACTCATTTCAAACAATTCAGGATCTTCAGGTTCTTCTAGACCTTAATCCAATTGTGAAATAACCAATTGCAATTCCAAATAAAAATAGCAGGGGAAAAAAAACCCAAATGGTAATAATGATAAAAAAGAAAAAATAAAGAAAATTTTTTTCAGGTTCTTGTATACCTTAATCCAATCGGTTGAGTTTATAGCAGTAAAAATTCAAAATGCAGAAAAAGACCATAAACACACACAAAAGAGAAAAAGTTGTAAAATCTCAAAGAAGATGGAAAAGTGAGGAATAAAAAGCCCCCCCCCAAAAAAGGAAGAATTCTTCAGGTTCTTCAACACTTTCATCCAAATTAAAAGATCTCAAATATAAAAGGCTGCATAAGAGAAGAGGAGGAAAGAAAAAGGCCAAGAAAAACAAATATATCAACAAGGTAGAAAGAGAAAAAGAGAAAAAAAGGCTACTCCCTTGAAAAATAATTATTTTATTCTAAAATAAAAAGCAAGCATAAAAATTTAACTTATTTCAAAAAATAAACTGTTGAGGAGGGGTAGCGCAGCTTAGGAGAAATTTTTAAAAAAACCACTGCACTTTGTTTAATTGTCCAAGGCTCTTATTATAGCACTCTTCTCCATAAACTTATCATCTTTCTTGTCCTATAAACTTCAACACCAGGCTCCACCTGTTGATAGAAACCCAGAAGAGCACCAGAAATCATACTCTCCTGTGCTCTTCCCTCTATCTTATCAAATAGCAATGTCCTTGAGGAAAAAAAAAGAGTCTCCGTTCTTTCTTTCTCAGCTTTGTCTGGTCACAAGAGAAATAGAATATTTCCAAGTCTCTAGTTGGCACTGTTACAAAGTTTTCTTGCTTTCACTTTCCCCCTCTTTTCCCAGCAAAATATAATAAGGATTAATAAGAAAAAAATGAAAAACGATATTTAAAAAGAGACATCGCTAAAAGGGAGTCTCTAGACTAAAATTTTGCAAAATCAAAAAGGAGAAAAAAATTTAATGGGAAAAAAAACCAGTCCAATTTCAAAGTATAAGACCATGTATAGAAAATCAAACTGTGAAAAAAAAAAAACATTACTCTGACATTCCTGTTTAAAATTGCCGCTTCATCACTTCTGTCAAAACTTTTACAGATTCTTTCTTTTCCTTCCGGTGTCCTTTCAGATCTTAAAATAAAGAAAAAGTTCTCACCAAACCGGCACACTCTCTCTTTCTGTTTTCTTCCATTTCGGAGCTGTCCCAACTTCAGCAGCTTTAATGGCTGCCTATTTGCCGCTGGCAAGAAGAGCTTCTCCTGGATCTACCAGGGATTTTGCAATATCCCTGGGATCGACAGATTGTGGTCTTCACTTTCACCATCTCTTCGGAACAGTTTAGATCCAAATGGACCATCAGGGAGCAAAGATATCAGCAGCGATCTCAGACCTCTAAAATTGCATGCCATATCATCGCGACGCCACCTATGCCCTCTGTCCTCTAGGCTGTGCTAATATAATATCAATTATTAAACATTCATTTGACTATTTTTCCATCATTTTATACAAGATATTCTAATTTTCATTATGATTTAATCTTATACATTCATCCAATGGTTATATTTTATGTTGTATTCTATATCAATCTATTAACTTTTATTGTAAGGCTTGCTGGTCTATTTCTTTACCATGTCTTTTTATCTAACCATTGATAAAATAAATCCCATATCATATAAAATTGCTTATCCTCTTGTTCTCTAATTTCAAATGTCAATTTACTCATTTTAGCACAGTCCTTGATTTTATTAAGAAATTCTTCCTGCATAGGTATTTTTTCATTTTTCCAGTTCTGAGCAAATACAATTCTAGCTGCTGTTAAAACATTTACAATCAAATATTTCAATTCTTTACAATATATTTCCAGTATAATTCCCAATAAAAATATCTCATGTTTAAAGTCTATGTGTTGTTTTTGTCATTTTTTCCAACCATGTGTGGATTATAGTGCAATATCTTTTTGCATCCGAGCATGTCCACCACATGTGGTAGTATGAAAAAGGTATCTGATAACATTTCCAACATTTATCCGATTTATCCTTGAACATCCTAGCAATTCTCATCGGGGGTAAGTGCCACCTGTAAAACATCTTACACAAAAAATTTTTATATGCAGTTGACATTGTCATTTTATAATTTTGAGACCACAATTTTTGCCATTTATCTAAGTCAATCCCATATGCAAAATTTCCCCCCCACGCAATCATTGTGTCTTTTACTTGTTTTTCCTCTAATTTAAACCCTAGCAAATGTCCATAAAGTTTTTGATTACTTTTTCATCAGTACCTGTCAAGATTTTATCTAAATCAGCAACTTGTCATAGATACCTTCTGTTTTAATATCTTTATCAAATCTTGATTGTATTTGCAGATATGAAAACCAATTCATTTTTACACCTTGTTCTTCCAACGCTTGCATAGATTTAAAGCCCATGTCCCACTGCACCAACGGATGCAAAGAGGATGTAAAATGGACAAAAAAGCTTGCCATCCATTGGAAAACATGATGCATCCGTTTTGTACTCATTGCATATGTGTTTCATATGCTCTATCCGTTGAGCATCCGTCCACTGAGATTTCATATGCGCAAGAAGTTTTGAACTGCACAAAACTGTGAGCGGATAAACTTTCCGCCACGTACGATGTACATCTGCGACATATACGGACAACAAACGTTCTTTGTCCGTTATCATCCATTAAACGTCCGCTGTATCTAATTGGCATCCTCTGGCCATCCTTGCAACTCACATCCGCTCCAGCGAAAAATGGAAAGAGGGAGGAAACGAAAGGTGCACGGAACGTCCACACAGCATTAGTAGCACAGAAATAGAAAGGATGAAAGTGGATGCATCTCGTATATAAAGCATTAAAATGGACAATTTAGGATGTCTGCAGTATATCTAGAGTATGTGGAAGGACACCTAGTGGACAACTGATATTTCCTATAAAAAGGGGGAGGAAATCACCTGGATCTCAGTATGAGTCCAGCAGCCGTGGTGTACAGACCTCTTCACCCTTGGTCTTGCTCTTCCACATCATCCATTGTTCTCCACCATGGATCATAACACAGTCCTTATGGTAGCTGCGATCATTCAACACCAGAACCAAGCCCTGTTCAGACTGTATCACCTTTTCTACAGAAGGAGAAGGAGACGTTCAAGAACTGTGTGAGTCCGAGAATGGATTAGGAGAAGAATGGAGTTTGGACAGTATGACAAGCTGATGGTGGAGCTGAGGAATGAAGACACTCGTGCATTCCAGCACTTCATGAGGATGCCACCAGCCATATCTGACAAAAGTTGGTGCTCGGCTTGGTCAACCTGGTTCTCAGACGCTCTACAAACTTCCGTCCCAACCTGGACCCTGGACTGAAGGTGGCACTGACTCTGCGCCACCTGGCCTCTGGAACCACATACAGAAACATGCAGTATGCCTGGAGGGTGACACACAACACCATCAGCAAAGTGGTCAGAGAAATGGTGCAGGCCATCATCGAAGAATACCTGGAGGAGCTCCTTCAGTGCCCCACCACTGAAGAAGGCTGGAGGAAAGTTGCAGAACAGTGGTATCAGAAGTGGAACACACCGTTGGAGCCATAGATGGGAAGCACGTGGCCTGCAAAGCTCCAGCCAACTCAGGGTCCACTTATCACAACTACAAGGGCTTCTTCAGCATCATCCTCTTTGCCATGGTTGATGCTGACTACAAGTTTATGTACATCGATGCTTCAGGCAACGGATCAGTTTCAGATAGCCAGGTATACAATGCCAGTGACCTCAAGGATGGGCTGGAATGCAACCTCATCATGGGTTTTCCAGATCCAGACCTCCTACCCAATGACACACAAGATGTGTCCTACTTCATTGTGTGTGATGACGCCTTCTTCTTCAGAACCAACCTCATGAAACCCTACACTTCAAGATACCTCACCCGTGAAGGATCTTTAACTACAGGCTGTCCAGGGCAAGACGGGTGGTGGAGAACGCCTTTGGCATCCTGGCCAACAGGTTCCAGGAACTTCTCACCACCATGCAGCATCACCCAGAGACTGTGAGGAGGATCATGGAAGCTTGCTGCATCCTGCACAATCTCATGCGCACCCGCTACCCAGTGTTGCAGAACAGACTTGTGGACTGTCAACAAGGGAATGGGGACATGGAGCCTGGTGAATGGAGGCAAGGATGAAACCTGATAGACACTGTGGATGTGCAAGGCCCCAACAGAGCTTCACGTGAAGGGAAGAAGCAGCGCAATCTCCTGAGACACTGGTGCAAGTCCCCAGCTGGAGCAGTGGAGTGGCAAGACAGGATGATAGATCGTTAATGGATGCTTCCTTCAGCCTGTCTCATCACAGTGATGAGATTGTGCCGCATATGTTGAGTGGTCCTACAATGAATAGGGCATTAATAAAGGGGTTTGTTTATTTTGAAATGTGTTGATCAATGAATAAATTGTTATTGATAAAAAAGGGCCATATGTGTGGCAGCTGGGAGGGTGGACCATACAGTCCCACTATGCTTGCACTGGGGGTTTATCTATCCCACAGCTATCCTTACCTATCCCACAACTATCCTTACCCATCCCACAAGCATGCAAAGGCTAAACCATTTTTTCAAAGTTTTCGACAACACTTTATTATGTAAAAAAAAAAAAAGAACCAAGTGTGTTAAGCAAATATAACCTTTATTAATAACTGTCTTAAGTAAACTGTATGACTTTCTTAAAAAAGCAAAATGAACCAAGTAAAGTGTCTTAAGCAAAGATAAAGTGAACAGGTAACAACTCAGTCTCTGGCACTATTCTCAGTCACTCTGAGTCATGTCCATGGTCTCAGCTGGGCAGGGACTGTGGAGATGGCTGTGGCTTGAGTGCTGGTCTGAGGGGCCATTGGGGTGCTTGGCCCCGAGAGTACAACAGGGGATGGTGTGTTCAGGAAGCTCTCAGAGAGCTGACTCAGGCCCTTCATCAAGTACCTGGGATGTCAGGCACAAGACTGATGACAGATTGTCTGTTGAGGGGCTTGGCTGTGGGGTGGAGGAAGAAGGAGTGTAGTGGGGCTGTCTTGTCTGCAGCTGGGCGAGTTGTGGCATCTGTGGCATGCGATGAATCTGGGCCTGGACTGGGAAGGGCTGTTTCTGCTGTGGGAAGTCCTGGTAATTGTAGCCTTGGTAGGTGAGGGGCTGTTGAAAGCTGTGGAAAGGCGGTGACATCACCTGGGGTGCAGGAGCAGACCTGGATTGGGTCAGAGCAGATTCAGCTGGGCCTTGAGGGTTCTGCAGAAGTGCTGTGATCTTTTGCTTCATCACCTGGTACTGTGCCTCGGGCAGGTCAATGAGGGTCTGGCTCACGTAGGTGATGAAGGTGTTCCAGTCCAAGGATGGTATGTCACTGTGGACCAGCTGAGAGAGAATTCTGTGCTGGTCTTCATTGTGTCCCTGATCTCCAACAGGACAGTGTGGCTCTGGCCCTCCAGTCTGCCTCTCTGCCTGCATCCTGTGGAGGTGGGGGTGGGGTGGTCTCTGGTGGCTGCCGCTTCTTGCTCCATTTGTGACAGGGGATCCTCCAAGTCCTCCGGCATGGGGAGTGCAGCTGTCGGGGGGGTCTCTGCCATGGGGCCCTCCAAAGACACCTGCCTGGACAGGGCAGCTGTCTCCTGGCTGGAAGAGGACTGGCTGTCTATGGGCTGTCTGAGGGAGAGGGGTGTCAGAGGGGCTGCTCCTCAGTGGCGGATCTCACCCTCCAGGAAAGTGCACTTGGCCATGACGTACATCTCCCGGTCAGTGAGCTTGACATTGGCCTGGCCAGATTTTTTGAGGTGTAGCTTGCCATACCAGGTGTGCATGTGCTTCCACCATCCCAGGAGTACATCTGCAGTGTAGCCCAGGCTCTCTGCCTTATCTCTCCAAGCTGCCTGCTTCTTCTTGGTGTCACGATAAAGTCTGTGGCCCTTTCTCCACAGGTACTCATTCTCCCTCAACCATTCCAGCACCTCTTCCTCGTGGTCCTTGGAATTGGTGTACTGTTTCCTCTCTGCCTTCTGCTTCCCTTGCCTCTTCCTCCCTCTGGCAGGGCCTTCAGCAGCAAGGGTTTGAGGTCCTTAGGGCTAATCCACCACAACAGCAGCAGCAGTAGCAGTAGAAGCAGCACCAGCAGCACCAGCAGCACCAGCAGCAGGAGAAGCACCAGCAGCACCAGCAGCACCAGCAGCACCAGCAGCACCAGCAGCACCAGCAGCACCAGCAGCAGGAGAAGCACCAGCAGCACCAGCAGCAGCAACACCAGCAGCACCAGCAGCAGGCAAAGCACCAGCAGCACCAGCAGCAGGAGAAGCACCAGTAGCAGCAACACCAGCAGCAGGAGAAGCACCAGCAGCACCAGCAGCAGGAGAAGCACCAGCAGTACCAGCAGCAGGAGAAGCACCACCAGCAGCAACACCAGTAGTACCAGCAGCACCAGCAGCAGCAGGAGAAGCACCAGCAGCTCCAGAGTCAGTGCCAGGGGGTGGGATGGTGATTCTGTCCTTCTTCCCAGGGCTGGCAGGAGTAGGCACAGGCTTTCTCTTCTTCCCTGACTGACAAACCATGGTGTTATTTGAAGATGTCTGTGGCAGCACATCTTTCCTCTGAATGCTGACTGTGTGTGAGCTGCATCCTTTTATATCCACGGAGCTGATGCAATTCATACTCCCCGCTTGTGCAGTGAATGCTTTGCATCTGATATACATCCACTATGCATCCGCTTTGCTTCCTATAGGTGTCCGTGATGCATCCGCGTCATCCGCTATGCATACGCCTCTTCTGTGCTGTGTCTGCTTTGCAATTCTCCCCCTGAAGCCCTTCGGATGTGTCACCCGCTTCCATCCGCTTCCATCCACTAGGCTTCCTACGAACATCCATTTAACATTCCCGCTACATACTACCCCCGTCCGTTCCTTCCGTTCTTTTCCATTCTGTTTATGCAAATTTGGGGTACTTTTTGGAGTGGATAACAATGGATGGAGCCACCCCCGAAATTTTGCTCGTCCGCTGTGTCCTTTTTTCATACGTTTTGCATCCGTCGGCCAGTGGGACCTAGCCTTAAGTTCATCCTTTTCATTCAATATCTCACCATATCTTAGTGTTTGTTCCTTTTTATATATTATTGGATAGGAAAAAGCTTCAATAGTAGATAACCATAGTGGAATTTTTAAATAGTATTCTAGTGTATCTAAAATTATTCTCATATTAACTTTAATCTGTCTCTTTGGCAGAAATCCATTTTGATCAGGATTAATAAAATTGTTTAAATGTCTTTTCAGTCTTTCTGCCAGAATTGAAGCAAAAATTTTATAATCTGAATTTAATCGTGATATAGGTCTGTAATTTTTAACTTACTGTGGGTCTGTGTCCTCCTTTGGTACAAGTGTTATATATGCTTCTGACCATGTTTCGAGTATTCTCTTCTTTGTCATAACTTCATTCATAATTTCTAATAAGTGAAGATTCAATGTTTCCTGGAATGTCTTATAAACTTCCAATGGCAAACCGTCTGGGCCTGGTGCTTTCCCAATGTTTTGCTTTTTTAAAGCTTCTGTTAATTCCATCATTGTTATATTACTTTCAAACATTGTTTCAATATCTTTGGGGATTTGGGGCAAATTTGCTTCCTGTAGATATTGTTGAATTCTTTCTTCCTGAGCATTCTCTTGATGTTACAGTTTTCCATAGTAATCCTGAATAATTTTGTTCTTCTCCACATTTCTATAGTATACATGTCCTTGTTCTTTAATCAATTGATTTATTCTTCTTGAATCTCTTTCCTTTCTCAGTTTATATGCTAGCCATCTGCCTGGCTTATTTGCATCTTCAAAATAGTTCTGCTTAGCATTTCTAATTTTTTGTGCTATTTCTTCTTTTTCCATTAGCCCCATTATTACTTAATTATGTCCATTTTAATTTTAATGTCCTTTTTTTGTGGAGATTTCTGTAGTTCTTTTTCCAACTTCTTGTAGTCATCTTCTAATATTTTAAAGATTTTTTTTTCTGTTTTATATTTCTTTTCTTTGTATAGTCCATTATCAAACCTCTTGTATAAAACTTCATCATGTCCCAGAGATTCTGTGATGATGTATCCTCTTTTTTATTTTCTTTAAAGAACAAAGTCAATTCTCTCTCAATTTTCTGTTTAAAGTCTTTTTCCTTTAATATTGTGTTATTTAAAGTCCATCTAAATCTCCTTTTTTTGTCCTTTCCATACAAGTGTTATTGGATTATGATCTGCCCAGGTCTATTTTAATGTCTTGTATGTTAGAAAGCAATTCTGCTGACATCCATATCATATCTATTCTAGACATGATGCATGTCTATTTGAATAAAAGGTATTGTTTTCTGCATTTCTCTCTCTCCATGCATCTTTTAAGATTATTTCATCTACCATTCAAAAGAAGGATTTTGGCAGTGTGATTCCAGTTTTCTTTGCTGTTTTTTGTGTTTTATAATCCAATTTATTTTTTATTATTCCATTAAAATCTCCCATCAGACAGATATTAGCATAGTCCAGTTCAATTATTTTCTTATGTAATTTCCTGTAAAAATCTTCTTGATTATCATTTGGAGCATAAATTGCTATTAAAAGTTTCTTTAGATTATTGTCCGTTATCTCCACCATCAAAATCTTTCCATCACCATCTATATATATTTGTTCCGCAGGGATTGTATCTGTAATGTATAACATCACTCCTCTCTTTTTACAGTGTATTAACGCTGTAAATAATTTCCCTAATTTTTGTTGTTTCAATTTATGATCATGTTGTTTTTTAATATGTACTTCTTGTCAGCAGATTATATCAAATTTTAATTTATCTAATTTATGAAATACTTTTCTTCTTTTAATAGCTGAATTAAGCCCATTTATATTAATTGTAATCAAAAAAATTTTCATCCATTTTAAACTTTGTAAGAAGGATTTGTTGCTCAAGCAGATCTTGGTTCTCGTTGTTCTCTGGGTACCCAACCTACAGCTCCTTCCACTTTTTCAATTACTGCTATACATTCTTCTTGAAATTCAATTAATGACTCTTCTTTTCTTGGATTTCCCCCCCTTCCTCTAAAATATACCAGATAGAATAACTCAGCTTTTTCAACTGTATAAATTCTGTGTCTTTGTTCCAGGTAAACATGAAACCTTCGGGTATCAGCCATCTGTAATTTATTCCTCTCTTAAGTAACTCTTTTTTCAAAAATAAATATTCTCTTCTTATCTCTCTCACTCTTCTCAGTACCAGTTTCAGTGCCACTATTTCTTTATCTTTGTACATTAATGTTTTTTCTCTTGCCGCATGCAGTATTTGTGATTTTATTATTTTCTTCGTAAATCTGATATGAACTTCTCTTGGCAGTTTATTTCTCATCGCATATTTTATATAAACACAAAAAACCTCGTCCATTCCATCCATCATCTTCTCTTTAGTTACCTCTAATGCTTCTGCCAGGATTTCTGTCATCATTTCAGCAAAGTTTTCACCCTTTTCTTCCTCTATATTTTGAAATCTAAGATAGAATTCTGATCTATCAATTTCCCATCCCAATGATTGCAGAGATCTGCCCTTATTTCTTTCCACTTTGCTCAACTGAGTATCCATTTCTCCAATATTCTTACCTCTTTGTACATCTTGTTCTTCAATTTTCTTAATTCTGTTCTCATATTGCATCATCGTCTGTTGAATATTTTCTTTCTTTTCATCTGTCTTTTCAGTTCTTTGCTTAATATTCTCCATCCTCTTTTCAATATTATCTATTTTTATTTGTATCTTTTGAATTCCTTGCATAATCATCTGTAGTGTCACTTCTTTCTCCTTCTCTTTTTGTAACATCACCTGTATTGATCATTGTCCTCCAGATGGTGAAGAAGAAGAAGTTGGGATTGAAGAAGCTGAGGCTGGTATTTTTCTGCTCATCTTAAAGTACAATAGAAAAATTGAAAAGAAAAAGCAAGAGCAGCCAATTGAAGTGGCAACATTTTAGAGAAAATATCTTTTGCAAGGCTATTATATCTGCTCTGGTAGGACAAGCAGATATCCTCAAGGCCAGGAAGCCCTGCAGATAGCCTAGTTCTTCCTCATGTAGGATTTGAAAGATGAATGTAATTGCACTTGGGAAGAAACTGGGAGCCTGTGCAACTTGCACAATAGGGGGTAATATAGAAGAACATAGGGAAACCCAACATGACTTTGCATTCTGGACCATCTGAAAATTCAAGGTGTTTTTCAAGAATAACCTTGTGAGTATGGGATAGAAACAGAAAAGTGACAGCACAAAAAGGGCTCGTGCTTCATTTAGTCAATCTTTCAAGTGTTTTCTTTTTTTATCTCTTTTCTTTCTTTCTTTCTTTTTGTATTTATTCATTCATTTATTTGTATTTATTTATTTATTTATTTATTTATTTATTTATTTATTTATTTAT
>BLBF01000154.1:379894-404477 GCA_015471245.1 Laticauda colubrina | reverse complement strand
TATTTATTTATTTATTTATTTATTTATTTATTTATTTATTTATTTATTTTTAAAGTTGTCAGATATTGAACATATGTTTATCCCAAGAATGTTCAACTCATTTACTGGTGATTGACCCACCAGTCATGCTCTCGATAAACTGCTCTGAAAATATTGGACATGGGATAAAAGTTGTCTAACATGGTTGGATTCATGGGGAGCCTTTTTAGAAGGAAGTGTACCAATGCTTACTTCAGGACAGGTGGTACAATGACCTCTAGGGGGAAAAAAAATCACAGGAGCAGTGAAATTGATCCAATCTCCAAACTATGAGGTCTTTTGGAAATCCCTTCAAATATGATTCTTTCAACAGCCTTGGGGATCACCTCGCGAAAAGGCCCTTTATGCTGGTTGCATGGTATATATTCTTAGTCTTTATATCTCATTGTTTTCATTATTGATTTAATTGTCTTCCAGTAAAAGTCACTCTGTGTGAAATAGACAGTCTTATAAATTTGATAAATTTGAAAACAAAGTGATATGAAGGTAGATTAATTCATGAAGAAATTCAAGAAGAGGAACTGAGCCTATTATGAGGAAAAACTTTTTACCTTATAGAAAGGAGAATATGAAGCAATATATTTCCATACTCTTAAGATCTGGCAACAATTTTAAAGAGAGAATGAATTCAACATTGGTATCAATGGATATTTAGTAGATTGGTCTTTTATTAGTTTTATTAGTATCAACGCTGTACATGGTCCTTTCAGAACCATGGCTTTATTCCTTTTTTGTTGGTGTTATAACTCTTCATATTGAACCACAAAGAAAACTGGAAAGATAAGAAATGTTGGGAAGGAAATATGTAATTGATGATTTTATACTGAATCCTCTCTTTGGAAGGGGTCAAGCTATTTTATTGAAGAGGTCAAGCTATTTTCTAAAGTGCCTGTAGGCCAGACAAGGAATAACAGATGGAAACTGAACAAGGAGAGATTCAACCTGAAATTAAGAGAAACTTTCTGACAGCGAGAACAATCCACCAATGGAACAGAAGTTTCCCTGGGAAGTTGAGGGAGCATCATCACTTGAGGCTTTCAAGAAGAGATTGGACTGCCATTTGTCAGAAATGGTGTAGAGTCTCCTGCTTGGGTGGGGGGTTTGGACTAGATGAACTACAAGGTCCCTTCCAACTCTGATTATCTGTTATCTGGTTTTCATTAGTTCCTTAAACCCAACATCACTTCCCCTATTGTCCCTTCCAATTGGATATTTCAGCTTATGAGGATTTATGATCTTCATAAAGATTGACTAATTAACTGAAGGGTTGATTGATTTTTATTTTGGCCTGTTTGTACAGTAAAGTTGGTCTGGGTGAGCAAAACCCAGATGTTCCTAAGAAAGATAAACAGGGAAGAACACATCCAAACTGGCAATTTAAAGAGACATTTCTTATCCAATCCACATCATTCATCCTCACTTTTTGGAAGAAATTGGATACCATTAAAATTAAGAACTAAACAATCAAACTTTCACGTGTCTTTAAAATGCATATTGATCAAAGTTTCCCTATTTGTCACCCATTTTCCTGAGTGGAGATGGTCCCATCTGGACAAGGAATGCAGTCATAACAGCAAACTGACTCTCCTTCTCAAGCCTTCTCCATTCTTGATGAATGTATCTTTTCTTTTATGTATACTAAGAGTATTTACACCAAAACAAATTCATTGTGTGTCAAACCACACTTGGCCAATAAAGAATTCTATTCTATTCTATTCTATTCTATTCTATTCTATTCTATTCTATTCTATTCTATTCTATTCTTTCTTTCTTTCTTTCTTTCTTTCTTTCTTTCTCTCTTTCTTTCTTTCTTTCTTTCTTCCCTCCTTCCGTCTATCTATCTATCTATCTATCTATCTATCTATCTATCTATCTATCTATCTATCTGATTTGATTGCTTATTGTACCTATCATTAAGTGTTGTACCTGATGATTCTTGATGAATGTATCTTTTCTTTTATGTATACTGAGAGGATTTACACCAAGACAAATTCCTTGTGTGTCCAATCACACTTGGCCAATAAAGTATTCTATAAAGTATTCTATCTATTGCATTTCCCCACACGTTTGGACTGAGACAGAGACTAAACAGAAAACAAGAAATGCCAAAGATAATATGAGACTCACCATCTATTTAAGATGGAGGTAGATTTGAACATTAGCCAAATAGTCTCTGGGTTTCAGGTAAACAAATATGAAATATCTGACTACTTCTATCTGTAGACCAGACATACAATCTAGGAAGGTATGTTGTCTCCTTGGAACAAAAATTAAAGTGGCTGAGGACCTAACCAAATGAATTAGGTCCACAGCTTACTACCCTTTCCTCCTCTTTCACATTGGGACAAAGGACAATATTGAGAGGACAATAGGACAATATTATAACCAACTTGGTGATAAAATTAAGGAAATAGGAGCACAAGTAGTGTTCTCATCAGTACTCCCAATGAAAGGCCAACACCCATTAGGAGAAAAAATAATTCTAGAAACAAACCACTAGCTAAAGGATTGGTGGCACCAAGAAAACTTTAGTTTCCTGGACCATGGATTACATTACCTACAAGAAGGATTTTGGCAAGGGATGGGCTGCACATCATGAAAACAGGGGTAAATGTTCTATAAAAAAGACTGGCCTAATTCATCAAAAGGGCTTTAAACTAAAATTGAGGTGAGGAGAGTGACCAATCTTTAGAATCATAGAACACAAAACCAACCATAAATCCCAAGAAAACAAATCAAATAGACAGGTAGGGAGAGATGAGAAAAAAGAAAAGCTCAAACAACAATTAGGATATGCAGGAATCATACCCATGGACAGACATAAAAGTCTTAAATGCTTATATATAAATGCTCAAAGCTTGAGGAAAAACAGGGTGAACTAGAAGCAATAGCACATGAGGATATGTATGACATAGTTTCAGCATTTGACAAAGTAGACCACAATCTACTTCTTGGTAGAAAAACAAGAACCATGTTCTGAACCACAGTATACAGAATGATGCTTTTTTCCCCCTTCATGTTATCAAAATCACAGTGGTTGACATGTTCCCTCATGTCACAACCCTAGGGATTTTCTCCAAAGAATTATAGACATAAACATCAGCCTTCAGAAAAAAAAACAACAACACTGTATGAAGTGATGTCATGCATAGGAACTCCTCAAATGCTCAACATCTCCTATTTCATCAAAAGTCTGGAATGACATAAAGTCTGGAACAACTTGTCTCCTTTCAATGTAATGCACTCTAAGGGAAACTTTGCTTCCTCCCTCTGACTTTATCTGATAAAAAAAGAAGAAGCTACAAGGTTTGACACTCAGGCAGATAAATGGTCTTTCTGCTTTTCATTCTCATTCTGCTTCCTCAAGCAGCTGATGGGAAGCTCACTTTGAAATGCCCTTTGAACCTGAAGAGGAATGAAGCCGACCCACTAAATTTTTACAAGCTGGGAAACCTTAATCTGGGTGGGGTCATTGGTGCAATCAAGGCTTCCTTCCTTCCTTATGATTTCAGCAGGAGCCCCTCTATAAAGGTCTATGGGTGAGTCACTGCAGACATAATGAAATTGCTTCTCTGCTGATCGTTGCTAATTTCCAGACTTCTGCACTATTTCATTGTCAACTTTCATCCATTGCTGTCTTCTGGTATTGGAGAAAGATGGAGGAAAGGGGCAATTCTTGCAAGTCTCCTTCATACAGAATTGTGCTAAGTATACAACCAAGTTTTTTTCTTGACTCCATTTTTAGAGATTAAAAACAAGATGCAAAAGGTACACCTCTTGTGTCCATTGTCAAGGTTTCTCCTCAGATCAGATTTTCCATTCACTGCTTCTTGTCCTGCCATCAGATATTTTGGAGAATAGCTTGACTCCCTCTTCTTTGTTGCAACCTCTGAGATATTGGAGCACTGCTATCGTGTCACCCCTAGTTCTTCTTTTCAATAAACTAGACATACCCAATTACAGTAAGTATTTTTTATATGTTTTAGCCTTCAGTCCCCTAATAATCTTTGTTGTTCTTATCTGCACTCTTTCTGTAGTCTCAATATCTTTTTTACATTGTGGTGAACAAAACTGGATGCAGTATTCCAAGTGTGGTTTTACTAAGGCATTATAAAGTAGTATTAAGATTTCCAGTGATAATACCACTTTATAATGCCTCAGTAAGACCACACTTGGAATCCTGCATGCAAGGATGCATACAAATTTCATGCCATTTGTATGCTTGCTGTTTTTTAAAGATTCTTCAATCTGTATTAATAGAAGGAGAGTCCAAAAACGTTAACCTTATACTGTCTACTATTGACCTCACCCCTTACCTAAGAGGTCTGTAGGGGGCTAAGCGCACCAACGTGCCTACCGTCCCTGTCCAATTGTTTCTTTCTTTTTTTTCCCCCTTATATGTATCAATGTATTCATAACTATTTTTTTACTTATACCTATTATCTTGTAAGCAATTAACAAAAATAAATAAATAAAATAAATAGATTGCCTTCATTAAATCATGAGCCTTGAGCTAAGATCACATGAAATTCTAGTACTGCTTTCCAAAACTTTAATAAGTCTACACTTGAAATACTGCATCAAATTCTGATCACCACAACACAAAAAAGATGTTATGACTCTGAAAAGAATGCAGAGAAGAGCAACAAGAATAATGAAGGGACTAGAAGCTAAAACACATAAATAAGGATTACCGGAAATGGTTATGTCTAGTTTAATGAAAAGAAGGACTAGGGAGACATGCTAGCAGTATTCCAATATTTGAGAGACTCCTATAAAAACAAAGGGGGTCAAACTATTTTCCAAAGCATCAAAAGACAAGATGAGAAACAATGAATGAAAACTAACCAAGGAGAAAAGCAACCTAGAACTAAGGAGAAATTTCTGAATAGTGAGAGCAATCATCCAATGGAAGAACTTGCCTTCAAAAGTTGTGGGTACTCCATCACTGGAGGCTTTAATCTGTTTAAAATGGTATGGGTCCTCTGCCCAAACAGGGGGTTAGACAAGAAGAACTCCAAAATCCCTTCCACTGTCCTGTGACTTCCTTATCTTCTGAGGAAGAGAAGATGGATGAAACCTTGAATATCATTTTTCAATATGAAACAGCCATCCTTGCAGAATTTGGAGAGATGGACATTTCAGTAAGGCAGAAGGGGTAACACTAGGACATCTTTGGAAGCACGGGAGCTATTTCTCAGCTGAGGAGGTAGTGACATTTCTTCCTGTAAGCATCTCAACAAAGCCTGGTCACCAATCAAAATTTGTTTATTCAGTTTGCCTTGGGCATCCTGAAACATTATGGATTGTAAAGCTTAGATTTAATGAGACCATATTTATTATAGTCCTAGGTTAGCTCTGAATAAACATCATTGGTAACATGGGCCCTTTTCATCTCATATTCATCATATCATTAACTATTCCCTAATTTACATAAAGATAACATAAGAGAAGATGTATAAACTATGGCTGCACCTAATAAATTTACATTTTTTATTTTTGTTTTCATTATTTTGCTTCATTTCATATTTCCTATTCCAAAATGATTTCATGGAGGTTAATTATGAAATGATGATCATAAGAATGTTAAAATGGGATGCAACAAAAGCTTACATGAGAGGTTTAACTATTGGCTATAGTACTAAAAAAATAAAGAAAAAAGGCAACAACAAAATGTGTGGAGAGAGAAACTTAAAGATTTAGAAGTAGACAAATTGATCCAAATAATCAAAATATTAGTAAAGAAATAGATTTGGTAAAACATAAGATAAATTTAATTGTTCAGGAAGACCTGGCCTGAAAAGTTAAATTAGTAAAACAAAATTATTTTGAAAATGCAAATATGTCAGGGAGATGGTTAGCCCATAAAATAAAAAAAGAACAAGAAAAAAGAACGATTGTAGCTCTCCAAGACCAAGTAGGGAAAGTGTGTACTCAGGCTAAGGAAAAGAAAGATATTGCCAAGGACTTTTTTTACAAATCTATACAATCAATAAGAAGTACCAGAAGAACTTATTAATCAATATCTAAAGAAAAAAAATTACTGGAAATTATGGATGAAGATAAATGTATTTCAAATGATAAAATATCCACAGAAGAAATTAGAAAGGCAATTGGAGCACAAAAAAACAAATAAAACCCCAGGTCCGGGTAGAATTCTGTTTGAATTCTATAAGGAGTTTCAAGAGTTATTGGAGGAGTTAATGACAGACTTCTATAATGAAGCCTTGGATAGTGCTAATATACCAAAGTCATGGACCAAAGCATATATAACTCTTATTCACAAAGAGCAATTAGACCCACAAAAAATTCAAATTTGCAGGCTAATATCACTTTTAAACATAGATTACAAGATTTTGGCCACAATATTGGCGGAAAGATTAAAGAAAATATTAAGTAGGATTATTCATACTGACCAGAATGGGTTTTTGCCATATAGACAAATGAAGACAAATACAAGAATAATGATGGAAGTTTTAGATTTCTATGAAGTACACACAACTAAAACAATGGCACTGATGTTTTTAGACACTCAGATTAGGGGTACAGGTGAAAAATAAAGTAAAATATTTGGGGATATGGCTGACAGGTAGGTGCTCGTCAATTAAAAAAGATAATTATAATAAATTAATTCAAATATTCAAACACTGAGATAATTGGGCTAAATTAAAAATTATCTCTATTAGGCTGTATTGCAATAGGAAAAATGAATATTTTGCCAAAATTATTGTCCTTATTTCAGATGGTGCCAGTCAAGTTGGAAAAAAGCTTTTTTGAAGAACTAAATAAACATATATCCAAATTTATATGGCAGGGGGAAAAAACAGAATAAAATATAAATTTTTACAGGATGATAGAAAGAAAGAAGGCTTTGGTCTCCCAGATTTCGACAGTAACCTGCCTCAAAGATTGTGTTAATTTGATAAATAAAAGGATCTTAACATTGGAGGGCTTTGATCTCCAGCTTGGATGGCGCACATTTATGTGGGATGGAACGAGTAAACACCACTTGTACTTGCAAAGGCATTATATAAGGAGTGTGTTGTTAACTATTTGGAAAAAAATAAAAAAGTACATTACTGTCAGGTCCCACTGTGGTTATCAACAATGGAGGCAGTTCCACATCCAAACGTTTTAGATTTTGATAATATTGTAAGACATAAAAATCTGTTACATCATACCGGAGAGTTAAAGGGTAGGAATCAAATACAAATTCAAGGAAAAGAGATAACATGATGGCCCTATGCGCAGATACAAATACAAATAAGATAAAGAATTAAAATTTGGTTTTAATATGACCTACAAAGAATTAGATAAGATTTGGCATGGAGAGGAAAGGAAATTGATTTGTAAAATATATAAATATCTATTGGATTATAAATTAAAAGAAGAAACAAGCAAGGAGTGTATGATAATTTGGGCAAAAAATGTGGGCCACAGTACTGAATTAGACAAGTGGGAACACATTTGGGAAATAAATTACAAACTAACTATGTCAGCCTTGTACAAAGAGAATCTCTATAAAATGGTTTATCATGGGCACTTGTCACGCGCAAGACTGGCAAGGATGTTCCCAAACCTCCCACCAAACTTTTGGAAGTGTAACTGTGTTCAGGAAACATACTTTCATTGTTGCAGCAGTTCCTGTTTCCAAATCAGGACACAAGACCACGAAGGGTAAGAGAATACAGGTTTATTTGTGCAAATGTTTCAAAGCATTAGCATGGCAAATTCTGAACCCCCAGCTCTTCCTGAGGTGTTACTTTTATACATCTCACAGCCTCAGCCTAGCCCAGGGTGTTTCTCTTATCAAGCTGTACCATATCATATGTACTATAGAAAGGAGAAGTACGTCTTCTTAATCATTCATGCTTATCTTACACCATCCATTATTTTCCATACCAACTCTTGTTTACAGGAACATATTAAGTTCAGTACATTTGTGGTTTTTACAGTATCATAGGTTACAGGATCATATTAAGCAACTTCTAATACTTGCAATATAAGCTATGAAGCTTCTGCTAATTATGAAAACTCTTTTCTGGTAATTTTCCACTCTGCTTCATTCCCCCTTTTGAAACTACACTGAAATCCTTAGATTATTGTGGAGTTTCACAGATCTCTTCCATTGTGTTTAATTTCTCATATTCCCACAAAAACATAGCCCTGTCTGTTGCCTTCTTTTCTACTAACATAGAAAGACTGTTGGAGATTGTTCGCATGAAGATGGGGAGAATACACGGCAGTATGACACATCCTGCTGCTATCATCCCAATAAGTGCAACTATGGCTTGGAGGCCGGGTAATTTAGGGAAACAAGATCCAAATATCTCACCAAAGTCAAACCCATTCCATGTTTGAACAGGTACATGCGTAATGTTTTCTATGCATGTAGTGCTTAGTTCAATGATTTCACCAATATCATCGAATTCCAGACAGCAATTTGTAAAGTTTAATTTTGCACACGTGCCCCCTTCAGTGGTGAAGAGGAAATCTAGGGCCAGACGATTTTGGTATATTGCATCTCTAAACTTTTTCTGTTGGAGTGCTATTGTGTGTAGAGATTGAGCCGTTTCATTTGCAATCAATTCTACAACTGCCTGTAATCGGATAATGCAGTTTAACATATATATTGGGGTGTGATAGCCATAACTGCCATCAGTGGCCCATATAGTGGGGTGGTAATATTGGATGATCCGTTGGGGGGCCACTCATCATCACTCCAATCCCCTATTTTATAATCTGCCTTTAGTTTTCTACTTTGCCAGCACTCAGCGTTTACTATTTGGGGCTGATTAAGAGGTATCATAAAGAATTCAGGGCTCATAATACCTAAAGTACATGCTACCTTCCATTTCAAGGGCAAAGTACTATAAGCTATAATGCCACAAATCCAGTGTACACCAGGAGGTGCTTCAGTAATGTTCTCTAGGGAATAATTGGACCAGAATTGGTTTGTATTATTTGGCCAGTAATTCCAAGAGTTGAAGGTTTGATTCCATACCTGTGTTTGTAGACAATCTGTTTCTCTTATTGATGGTCCCTCCCACTGTGAGTTTACTAATCACCAGTGGGCCAGTATTGGAGTATCTAATTCTCACCTGGACTGAGCCTGATGCCTGGGCATTGCCGTTAAATTATAGTCGACTGAGTAGTTCCATTCCTGGGGCTATCCATGGCCATTGATCCCCCATTTTAGTACCCCCACATACGTAGCAGCTAGTAACATTTAAAGTATGTGCTACGGTAGAGGTCAATTCCAGAAATAAATTGTGAGCCTGCTGGGATGGTTGAAACTTGATATCAACTTCCTTCCAAAATTCAGAGAAATATCTAGTATAGTTTCTAGTAGGATGATACCTGGTTTCCAGAGACAGATGCATGATACCTCCTGGATCAGTGCCTCGTGCCCACAACCTAATTTCCATTGTTTGCCCATACCTGTTCATCCATTGTTGGGGGTTAGGTATAGTGAAGTTAACATTATTACATTGATATGGTATACAATTTGTGTGTGCAGCAGGTCCCTTTGTTATTTGGAGGTAAGTTCCTTTGCCCTTATTTGAATTGTAAGTGGCCCATACAACGCAATCCCAGTATGGACATAACCTCTCATTCATGTTCCTACAGTCCCCTTTTCCATGCATTCCTGGGTGTATGTACGGACAAATATAAACATCAGATTGAGTATATGTTCTGTGCCATGACAAGGACCCGCAGCCAGTGGGCCACTGGGGCACTTTGCAGACATCAAAAGAAATGGTACCTGGGCTAGTGTCTGACAATATCTGCATCTGGGAAAAAATCGGGCCATTACTCGAACCTTGACCTCTAGCTACCAACCATGTCTGTGCTGGATTAGTCTTGGGGTCATAACTTTCATTCTTCTGGGTACAGATAGAGTACCAGGTTTCTTTATAGCAACAAGGAGTTGCTTTTCCAGAACACCTGTAATGGGTATGATACACCAAAGTTGTAGTAATTGTCCTCCCTTTCATCACAGATTTAATACATACCATGCAATTGTTGGGGCATAAGGCAGCTGGGGGAGTTTTGGTAGTTTGAGCAGTTGACCTTTCAGCTTGCCCTTCACTTTTTATTTGAAAGGTAGGCGGGAGATTATCTTTATAACATAAAACTCCTTCCATCCCATTGCACATTTTATATGTCTTTGGTTGCCTTTTACCATATGCACAGGAGGGTAAATGTAAATGAGTACATGATTCTGGCTTCCCAATCTTGGCATGTAGAACCCCTTCAGTAGTTAGGCATTGAGTACATGTAGGTAGTCCTGTAAATGTTTGTCCCTTAAATGGACTTTCTTCATCTGTTGTACTTTGGGGTATGCGGACGTGTCTAATGGGTACCCATGAAGTGTGAAGAAGATGACACCTTATGGTGTTCTTGTATTGCCAATATCTAGTTCCCTTGTGCTCACACGGAGGGAGGTTAGTGGTGGAACAGTTAGGAAACCTGGTTACACCATAAGTAAAATGTCTTCCTGTGGGTAGTACCATAAAATACATGTCACACGGCCTGATTTCCCTTCCCTTATCCTGACCCTCCTCCATGTCTTGGGATTTCTCCTGGTCAGTTGGGTCTGGTGAATACCACTCATCAACTGCATCCTTATCAAGGGGTATTTCCTTGTTTGTATTACCATTCCTAGCCACTAGCATCTCATATAAGTATACGGAGTTAAGGGCAACACTTATTACTAACAGGATGGTTACAATCCAGATGGAGGGCATAAGGCCTCTGCGGATGCATGCAGTCTCCTGCATCCTTTGATTAGCCTCCATATTACAATTGGATATGTCTCCCACCACCACCAATTCCCCCCTTTCTAAAGAATTCCAATCCTTAGGTATGCTTGACTTGCGATCTAAATTTCCAGGGGAGACCTGTGCATCGGGTGTTAGCTTCTGGGGTAACATCTGCAGGGCTCTGTTTCTCTTCATCTCCCATTTGTAGAGGGACAGCTTCCAGAGGGTCACCAGAAGGGGAGATATCCCGTGTAGTCCTTCAGAGAATTAATTTTAGTAGATGAGTTGGGTGGGATTCTACTTTCCACTGGAAGGTGCAGCCAACTTAACTTGGGACCAGTAAATCCACAGTTTTATTTCAGCCACCTTAACAGCAAGGGGAGAACACATAACAACAGTATATGGCCCTTTCCATTTTGGGCTCAATACTTCCCTTTTCCAATCTTTAACCCAGACCTCCTGTCCTGGATGTATGTTATGTGGGGAGGTCACTAAAACATGGGGTTTACAAGTTAATACATATCGTTGTAATGTCTGAACTATTGTATTAAGAGCTTGGACTTGTTGCATTCTAACTGTATCAGAAATCTGTACAGTATTCTGAATATTTAGACTAAATAGATTGGGGACCCCACCATATATTAACTCAAATGGTGAAAGGGAGACACCTTTCTGAGGAGCAAACCTGACAGCAACCAGAGCTAAGCTCAAAGCATCTGGCCATTTAAAGTGAGTTTCCTGGCATATTTTGGCCAATTTTCCCTTAATAGTTCTATTAACCCTTTCAACCTTGCCTCCAGAGGGGGCATGGAAGCTACAATGGAGCTTCCAAGCAAAACCCAATATTTTAGCTTGTTGCTGAGTGGCCTTGTGGATAAACTCAGGACCGTTATCTGATGAAATTCTAGATGGTAGGCCATATCTAGGGATTATGATGTGGAGTAGTGCCCTGGCAACTTTAGTAGCTTTCTTCGCATGGGTAGGGATACACTCAGGCCATCCCATGTAGGTGCATACAATGACTAGTAGTGCATTGTAGTGGCCAGAGCAAGGAATGTCTGTGAAGTCAATCATCAGAGAATCAAACAGGTAACTTCCCCTTGGTTGATGGCCTGGTGGTGGTTGGGGCCCTTGTCTCGGGTTATTTGCTACACAAATTTCACACCTAGCACAGACAATTGCTGCAATGGTGTGTATTTTGTTAATATAAACTTCCCTTTGCAAAGCCTTTGTTAAAGCAGTTTTTCCTATGTGCAGCTGCTTGTGTACTTGCTGTACTATGTCCCAGGCCATATGCCCCGGCACAAAAACCCGGTTGTCTGGTTGGATCCACCAGCCTCCTTCCAGTTGAGCCTCAATTTGATTTATGTCTTCAATTTGATTTATGTCTTCCTGGAAGTAATGTGGTTGGTGGTGGTTGTGTGGTGTCCATACAGTAAGACATTAGGCTTGTATTGTTGGAGCCCTTTGAGCTGCCTCTCATGCCATTCTATATGCTTTATCATTGCCTTTTTGTATACCAGAGGCCACTTTTTGATGTCCTCGGCAGTGTATGACTGCAACCTTCTGTGCAGCCCATACACTTTCTAAGAGGCGTAGTATTTGGGGGCCATACTTAATATCCTTGCCTCCTGCAGTGATAAATCCTCTTTCCTTTTATAAGGCACCATGGACTTGAACCATGAGGAAAGCATTTTTAGAGTCTGTATATATATTGACACATTTGCCTTTTGCCAGTTCCAAAGCTCTAGTTAATGCATGCAATTCAGCTAACTGTGCACTCGTGCCTGAAGGGAGGGGTTCTGCTTCCCAAACATCATTCAAAGTAACCACTGCATACCCTGCCCATCTAGTTCCTTCCTGTATGAAGTTGTTACCATCCGTATATAGGGTGTAATCTGGAGAAGGAAGGGATACATCAGTCATGTCAGGTCGGCTGGCATATGTTTCCTCTATTGTTTGGATACAATCGTGAATGGCTTCTAAGTTTGGTCCAGGCAACAATGTAGCAGGATTTAATGCAGTAGATTGTACAATATTAATCATAGGGTTATGAGTGATTAAGCCTTGATACTTCAGCATTCAGGGGTTGGTTAGCCACAAATGACCCTTCGTTTCCAGAACCGTTTTCAGGGCATGGGGAATATAAATGTCAAGCTCTTGTCCAAAAGTCAATTTATTCGCTTCCTGAGTTAAGATAGCAATAAGACAAACATAAAAAGCTTCAGGGCTTTCTGAGGGCTCCTGCAACACCAAGGAAGGTTTTGACATGTTAACTGAAGGCTTCCCTGTCCATTGGATGGCTCACACAACCACTGACTGGTAATCTCATAGCTGGTCCATATCCTGGTAAGGATTCCATTTAGGATCTTGGAATGGGAAGTGAGCCTCAACATGTGCAGCTAGATTTCCATCTGCCCTGACATCAGGTTTTAGTATCTCAGTTCCTGCATTCTTAATCTTTTCCCTTTCCTCTGTAGTAAACAGAGTCCCCATAAATTGTTGGAGATCCATCCAAGTGGGATTGTGCGTGTCTACTATAGTTTTTACTAAATCTGCTACTTCAGTGGGTTTTTCGCTAAAGGGACCATAGTGTAGTTTCCAGTTAAGTAGATCTCACGTAATGAATGGTATATGTTGGAACAATGGTAAGGTGACCAATGCTGTGGGGTCCTCATGATCTGTTATAAGCTGGTCAACCTGCCTAAGCAGTGCAGTCAGGGATCTTTGTTATGTTTTGGCTCTTGTCCTTGCTGCCACCAGTTCAGCCTCCTGTTTAGTGTCTACCTGGGCAGAGGTCCCCAGGGGAGAAAGGTTGGCTTGGGCTGATCGGTCTATCGTATCTGATGGATCCCCAGGGCTTCTCATGAGGGGGGATATCCGGTCTAGTCAGGCTCTTAATCCTGATGCCCAGAGGATTCTCCCTCATCTGACATCCTTTTTAAGCCAAGAGGGGTACATATGGAGGTGGGTGTGGTAGTTCTTCTAGGCAGCTCAGCATGACTGGGATGGACTTCTTAGGTTTGGTTAATGGTAGGGTTCATGATATTAAGAGCTTACACCCTTGTATTTTGAATTTTCTAAGCCACAGTGGAGGGTGGTTTAATAAGTCAAGCCAAACATCTATATAAGGAGCTTGGTCTGGGTGTCCTAACATAGGATGGAATACTAACTGATGAACCTGTACTTCTATAGAGGTGTCTAAAGTACCTATGGCTGGCCACCCCACCCCAAATGTTGGGCATTCTCCCTCACAAAACACCTGCGGTTTATGTCTACTCCACTTAAGACCATACTCCTGAGATTCATGTGCCTCCTCAAAATGTTTTAGCATACACCCCAATGGGGTTAGGGGCACACTTTCTTCACCTCCCATGAGCTACCCAGGTCACCAGACAAGACAATTGGGAAGAGGGGTTGGAGAAGAAGGTATGGGGACCTTCCTCTCCTGATAATACCAGGTATTTCCACACACTCATATCCAACCCAGGGATCTGGGTGCACACGGTCTCCGATGGGAACTGCGGATGCCACTCACTTCCTACTGGCCCACGGTGCTGGACACTCACAGTCACCAATGGAAACCTCAGTAGCCGCTCACTTCAACCATTCCTGACAAGTCCTCCCACTTTTGCTTAAGAGAGGGTGATCAGTCCTCTCCTCCGTCCCTGCTTACATGGAGGGATTGTTTCCCAAGTCCAATACTTGCCTGCAGGCATGTTCCTTCTCCACTGGCTGGCTGGAAAATGTCCTGGTCTCCTTACCCTTCACCAGTGGTTCTTGAAGATGTCAACCACTGTCGCTGAACCCAGCAGTATCAGGAAGTCCCTCAGATTCAAAGGACCGATGGCGCCTGGGATGTTCCCCTCAACTCATCAAAGAACCAGCACCCAGGATGGACCCTCCAGTGGGCCTCAGGGACCCTTGTATCCTGGTGGAGTCACCATAAATGTTGCAGCAGATCCTGTTTCCAAATCAGGACACAAGACCACAAAGGGTAGGAGAATACAGATTTATTTGCACAAAAGGTTGAGAGCATGGCAAATTCTGAACCCCCAGCTATTCCTGAGGGGTTACTTCTATGCAGCTCCCAGTCTCAGCATACTACAAAAGGGGGAAGTAAGTCTAATTAGTCATTTGTGCTTATCTTACACCACCTGTTATTTTCCATACCCACCCTTGTTTGTAGGAACATATTAAGTTCAATACATTTGTGGTTTTTACAGTATCATAGGTTATAGGATCATATTAAGCAATTTCTAATACTTGCAATATAAGCTATGAAGCTTCTGCTAATTATGAAAACTCTTTTCTGGTAAATTTCCACTCTGCTTCATCATATGTGGTGGACATGTCCATTTGCCCAGAAGTTTTGGAAAAATATCAAAAATTGGATTCTAAATATAACTAGACAAGATGTAAAACTTGAACCCGAAACCTTTTTGCTGGGTATGATAGACTCAAAAATAGAAAAAAAAATATCAATATTTAATCTTGCACATTATAACGGCAACCAGAATAAGCTATGCTCAAAATTGGAAATTGTCTATTGTCCCTTCAGAGGAGATGATCATTAAAAAAATTCACGAATGTGGACAGCCTAACCAAATAACTAAAAAACAACAAAGTTGGTGAATACGACAAAGTTTGGAACTGTTGGAATGAATGGTTAAAGAAAAAGCAACATTTGAGAACTGAATAAGTCATGAAACTATGAAGGACGTGCATTTAATCATAAAATATTCTGCGAAATAAAACATTAAAAGAACGAGGAAAGTATTGTAACAAAGTAGATCACATCAATGTTATGGGGTAAAAGAAAAAAAAGAAAAGAAAAGTGTAACCGATGCTCAATACCTGCTGCAAAATTTATATATGTATATATATTTGTTTATGTGTTTGTTTCTTTTGAAATGTTTTAAATATATGAAACTTAAATAAACTTTTTTTTAATTTAAAAATTAAAAAAAATGAACTGTTGTAAAAAAAAAAGAATGTTAAAATGTGTGCCTTATTATTCACAACATTCAGACATTGTTTTTTTAGGTTGACCAGTGATTTTGGTTACATTTAGACATCCTTGTGGACTTATATAAAAATTAGATTATTTTCATTAATGATGCTGTGTATATATTTTCAGGAAGGGATCCATGTTTTCCTGGAAAATTCTCTCCTTCCAATTTGCCATCCAGGAGATCAACCAGTATCTCTTCCCCAATATCTCCCTGGGCTATAACCTCCATGAAAGCCATTTCAGTTCCATCATGACTTTGGATGCCTTGCTGGATTTGCTTTCCAACGGGGAGGCAAATATTCCAAACTACAGATGTGGAAGACATAATAGACCTGTGGTAGTTTTTGATGGGTCCAATGCTGATATCACCATTCAGATTTCAAATATGTTGGACATTTATAAAATCCCACAGGTGTGTGCAAGGGTTGGGGGACTCTACTCCTCCTTTGAATTTTCCATGAAATTAACGGGCAGCTTTTCATCATTCACACTATTGGCCTAATGAAATTAGAGTGGTTCTAACATTCATAAAGAACAGTAAACATAAAATCAGCCAGATATGAAATACTTTAGGCCAATCCAAGTTATATTCTTCCTATTTGTGGAAGAAACATTGCATACTCAAGGCTTAGTGGAAGGGGGTACAACCTATGAACAGACCAACCAGAAAAAACAAGTATATAGTCTTGTTGAGGTGTTTTCTTAGACTTCAAGTGCTAGTATCTTGGCTTGGATTTGACTCAACAAATATGTCATGCCCCTGTCAGAGTCTGAATCCGAGGTGGAAGCTGAACAGCTGATAGGGAGTGGAGCATGTCTCCGTTGGCTGTGGAGGAGGCTGGGGAAGGGCAAACTCCAGCTGGGCAGAGCAGGGGTGAGATAGAACAAGAGAGAGGGAGTGCAGAGGAAGACCCAGGCTGACAACCTCTTCATCCTAGGGCATGCAGGGAAGAATGGAGAAAGGAGCAATGTGGGTTACGTGGCTTATGGGGGAGGAAAGGGCCCTGATTCTCTTCATTAGCCACACCTAGGAATGAAAGTTTATAAGAACTGAATCCTGACTGCGGCAGCTGCTGAGAGCAAATGTGACTTTATCCTGTGTTGTCTTTGCTTATCTGTGTTCCTGGCATCTTTCCAACCATGTAAGTTTTGCCATGCCTGCACATCTGGAATTCTTGCTCCTGCCCTGTCAAACTAATTACCTCAGTTTGGCTTGATTGAATTTATAGTTACAGTTTTTGTTGATCACATTTTGAACTTGATTCTTTGCAAGGCTGTTCTTGGGAGAGTTTCTCTCCAGCCAGAAGGTAACCTGGACATTGGGGGCAACATTGGAGCTAATAAAGGTTATTGATTATCTGACTGTGTTGCCTTTGTGCCACACCCCAAGTCATCACAAACTAATACATTTTCCCTTTACAGATAAGTTATATTCCTGTATCACAGTCACTAAATGATAAAATACTTCCCCCTTCTTTCTACCGAATGGTCCCCAAAGAAGGAGTTCAGTATCCCGAAATTATCAAACTGCTCCAGCATTTCAGGTGGACATTGGTAGGTCTGGTTGCTCCAGACTCTGATGGTGGAGAGAAGTTCATGAGAAGTTTGACTCCTCTGCTTGTCAGCAATGGCATTTGTGTTGTTTTATCCCAAAGCATCCCTGTAACTTCCCCTCATGTACATGTTGATGATTTTCAATTGTACAAATGGAGACAAGTCAATGTCTTTGTTTATTATGTGGAGATTGATTCCTTCATTAGAGGAATATTCATTACTCAGAAGATCAACGAACCTTACACACAACCCACAGTTGGAAAGGTCTGGATCACTTCAGCTTTGTGGGATTTTACTTTGGATTTACAACATACCACACTGATTATTCCATCTATCTATGGCTACATTTCCTTCTTAATCCAGACAAATAAAAATGCCAACTATGGTGATTTTCAGTCTGTTTATGCAGCTATGACAGACTTTATGGACAAAACATT
Organism: Laticauda colubrina; assembly: GCA_015471245.1. Taxonomy (NCBI): domain Eukaryota; kingdom Metazoa; phylum Chordata; class Lepidosauria; order Squamata; family Elapidae; genus Laticauda; species Laticauda colubrina. Next base: position 386,667 of record BLBF01000154.1, on the reverse strand, counting down.
TCACTGTTCATATTCCAAACATGGCTTGTCCGTGAAAGGCTGGACAAGATGCCCAGAGAATAAGGATGCAGAAGCTCTGCCCCAAGAGCAAAGAGAAGGAATCCTGTCTCTTGACAGCTACATCACTTATCGCTCTATATGGACTGTGGCCAGGGCCTTAAATACTGCGTATTCATCCAGATCCAAAAGGAAAAGGAAGGATAATAAAGATTGGTTGGCTCTTCAGTACTTACAGCCATGGCAGGTATTCTCTCTGCATAATCTTCTGGTGCCATTCTTTCTTATTTTTGTTTAACTTAAATTTATCTATGGTGTTTAATATTTAATTCAGAGATTTCCTGAAATCTTATTTATAGACCTGGACTAACTTTTTGTAGATGGGGACTCAGTGGCTCAGTGGCTAAAATGCTAAGCTTGTCCATCAGAAAGGTCAGCAGTTTGGTGGTTTGAATCCCTAGCACAGTGTAACAGAGTGAGCTCCTGTTACTTGTCCCAGCTTCTGCCAACCTAGCAGTTTAAAAGCATGAAAAAAAAAATGCTAGTAGAAAAATAGGGACCACTTTGGTTTTTTGTTTTTTTTAATAAGAATTTTATTAATTTTCTACAAACAGACACAACATACAAAACATTAAAAACATCTACTCTCATATATACTTCCGGTGTGTCGGTTGGTTCATCAGTTTTGTGCATTCATTTTATAGTCTCAATTACAGTTATATTACATAACCGCTCATATTGTCAATCCATATTCTAATGTTACCAAAAAAAATAAAAAATAAAATCTTTTTCTGACTATACTTTTAATCATTCATGCTTTGTGAGATAACAATACTTCAAACAGTTTATTCTATAACAAATCATATAATCATAACAAATCAATCCTAAAAACCCTTCATAGATATAATACTAATGCTCTATTATTGTGTTTTATCATCTAACCATTGATAAAAAAAAATCCCAAATTTCATAAAATTGTTTATCTTCTTGCTCTCTAATTTCAAATGTCAATTTACTCATCTCAGCACATTCCAATATTTTCTTAATAATTTCTTCCTGCAATGGTATTTTCTCATTCTTCCAGTTTTTAGCAAATACAATCCTAGCCACTGTTAATACATTTACAATCAAATATTTCAAGTCTTTATTATATATATCAGGTAAAATTCCCAATAAAAAGATCTCTGGTTTCAAGTCTATGTGTTTCTTTGTCATTTTTTCCATCCACATGTGAATTTTAGTCCAATATTTTCTGGCATTCTCACAAGTCCACCACATATGATAGTATGAGCCAGGTATCTGATGACATTTCCAACATTTTTCAGATTTGTTCTTGAACATTCTTGCTATTCTTGTCAGGGGGAAGTGCCACCTGTAAAACATCTTATACAAGTTTTCTTTATATGTTATTGACATTGTCATTTTATAATTTTGAGACCACAATTTTTGCCATAGCTCTAAATCAATCCCATATCCAAAATTCTTCCCCCAAGCAATCATAGTTTCTTTAACTTGTTCTTCCTCTAGCTTAATTCCCAATAAATAACCATATAACTTTTTAATCACTTTCTCATCAGTACCCATCAATATCTTATCTAAATCAGTCTGTTTATCATAGAATCCTTCCGTTTTAAAATCTTCAAGATATCTTGAGTGTATTTGCGCATATGAAAACCAATTCATCCTTATACCTTGTTCCTCTAAGTTTTGGATCGATTTAAGTCCACCCTTTTCATCCAACAGTTCCCCATATCTAACTGTTTGTTCTTTTTTATAGATCATAGGATAGGAAAATGCTTCAATAGTTGATAACCAAACTGGAATTTTCAAGTAACATTGTTTTTTTATCTTCTCCCAATTTAACCACAAAGACTCCCGTATATAATGTCTTCTGAAATACCCCTGTGTTTTAGTTCCCTTGTACCATAAAAAAGCATGCCAGCCCAACAGTAAGTCATGTCCTTCTAATGTCAACAATCTATGCTTTCTTAATGTTATCCATTCTTTGACCCACATCAAACTTGCAGCTTGATAATACAGTTCCCAATTAGGCAGGCCAAAACCTCCTCTAATTCTAGCATCTTGCAAAAGCTTTAACTTTATTCTCGCTTTTTTACCTTGCCATATAAACTTCAACATGATTTTATTTAAATCTTCAAAATAGTCTTTTCCAAGTCAAATTGGTATTGTTTGAAAGAGAAATAAAATTCTAGGTAAAATATTCATCTTAATTGTTGAAATTCTCCCTATTAATGACAATTGTAAATTTTCCCATTTCTTCAAATCTGTAATTATCTGTTGTTTGAGTTTAACATAATTATTCTCTTTTAATGTGCTACATGTTGCTGTCAAATATATCCCCAGATACTTAACCTTATTTGTAACTTGGATTTTCAAAAGATCTGTCAGTTCTTCTCTTTGTCTCAATAACATGTTTTTTGTCAAAATCTTTCTTTTATCTTTATTTATTTTCAAGCCAGCCATCTCACCATATATCTCTATCTTTTCCAATAACTTTGGAGCGGTTTCTAACGGGTCTTCCAGAATAAAAGCTAAATCGTCAGCAAAAGCTTGTAATTTAAATTCTTCCTTTTTAATTTTCATTCCTTTTATATTTTTGTCATCCCTAATATTTCTATTCAACACTTCCAAAGTCAATACGAATAACAAAGGAGATAGGGGACATCCTTGTCTTGTACCTCTTCTTATATTAATAAGATCTGTAAATTCTCCCTCCATCATTACCTTTGCTGTCTGTTTATTATATATGGCTTCTATTGCTTGAATAAATTTTCTGGCAAAGCCCATCTGTTCCAATAGTAATAACATAAATCTCCAGTTCACATTGTCAAATGCCTTTTGAGCATCTAGGAATATCAAAGCCATTTGTTTCTCAGGATGAGCCTCATAATATTCCAAAGTATCCAAAATTACTCTCATATTGTCTCTAATTTGTCTCTTTGGCAGAAATCCATTTTGATCTGGGTGAATAAAATTATTTAAATATTTTTTCAGTCTTTCTGCTAAAATTGAAGCAAAGATTTTATAATCTGCATTCAATAAGGAAATAGGTCTATAGTTCTTAATTTGCAACGGGTCAGCCTCTTCTTTTAAAATAAGTGCAATATAAGCCTCTGACCATGTTTTGGGTATCATCTTCTTTAACATAACTTCATTCATAACTTCTAACAATGGGGTGTTCAATAATTCTTGAAATTTTTTGTAGAATTCTGCCGGAAGCCCATCTGGACCTGGTGCTTTCCCATTATTTGGTCTTTTAAATGCTTCATTTAATTCCATCATTGTTATATTGCTTTCTAACATTTCTTCAGTCTCTTTAGGTATCTTCAGTAAGTTAACATTCTGTAAATACTGTTTAATTTTTTCCTCATCAATATTCTCTTGTTTATATAGTTGTCCATAGAAATCTCGAATAATTTCCTTTTTCTCCTTATTACCGCAACAAACTTGACCTTGATCATCTATTAGTTTCAATATTTTTCTTGATTCCTTCTCCTTTCTCAGTTTATATGCTAGCCATCTACCTGGTTTATTTGCATCTTCAAAATAATTCTGTTTAGAATTTCTAATTTTCTGTGCCAGTTCTTCTTTCTCTATTAATTCCATTTTATGCTTAATTACATCCAGTTTCAATTTAATATCTTTTTTCTGTAGTATTTTCTGTCGTTCTTTTTCAAGTCTTTTATATTCATCTTCCAAGGTCTTGGAGGTTTGTCTTTTCCTAATATTCTTTTTTCTTGTATAATCTATTATCAAACCTCTAGCATATGCCTTCATTGTATCCCAAACATTCTGTATTGAAGTATCTTCTTTTTTGTTTTCTTTAAAGAAAAAAACCAATTCCTTCTCCATCCATTGTATAAAGTCTTTCTCCTTTAAAATAATGTTGTTTAATGTCCATCTCGATCTTTTTTTTTGTCCCTTCCATTTAATTGTCATTGGACTATGGTCTGCCCAAGTACTTATTTCAATATTTGTTTCTTGAATAGTAGATATTAATTCTGTTGAGATCCAAATCATATCTAATCTGGACCATGATAAATGTCTATTAGAGTAAAAAGTATATTGTTTAGCTTTAATGTTTCTTTCCCTCCAAATATCTTTTAAAGTTAATTCATCTGTCATTTTAAAAAAAGATTTAGGGAGAACCTTTCTATTTTGTTTTGTTGTTGTTGTTATATAGTCCAATTTATTGTCCACAATTCCATTAAAGTCTCCCATCATAATTATGTTAACATAGTCCAGTCTCATTATTTCCATATGTAATTTTTTATAAAACTCTTCTTGTTTATCATTCGGAGCATGAATTGCAATCAAGAGTATTTTTTTTATTATTGTCCGTTATTTCCACCATTAATACTCTTCCGTCTTCATCCGTGTATATCAGTTTTGCTGGGATATCCTCTTTAATGTAGAGAACCACTCCTCTTTTCTTACATTGAATCAAAGAAGTAAATATTTTCCCTAATTTTGGCTGTACTAACAATTGCTCATGTTGTTTTTTAATATGAATTTCTTGTAAACAAATTATATCAAATTTTAATTTCTCTAATTTATGAAAGGTTTTCCTTCTTTTAACAGCTGAGTTAAGTCCATTTATATTCATTATAATCAGTTTTTTTTCTTCCATGATTATGCTTTATATTTAGGTCTAACAGCTCTCGTAGCTCTCACTTCACGTTGTTCTTTACTGTCTACCTGTCCACCTAGAACTCCTTTCTCTTTTTCAATCTCCAGTTGTTCCTCCTGAAACTCAATTAATGAGACCTCTTTCTCTGCCTCCTCTTTTCTTCTTCCAAAAAATTCTGCATAGAAAAGTTCTGCTTTTTCAATCGAATCAATTCTATGTCTCTGCTCTTGCCACGTAAAAATTAGTCCTTCTGGTATCAGCCATCTATAGTTCACTTCATTTTCCAGTAGCATTTTGGTCAGAAATCGGTATTCTCTTCTCATCTCTCTCACTCTTCTCGGTATTTGTTTTAAAACCACAATCTCTTTGCCTTTATATTTCAATGTTTTCTCTCTTACCACTTGTAATATTTGCGTTTGGATGGATTTTTTTGTCAATCTAATATGTACTTCCTTTGGTAGTTTATTTCTCATCGCATATCTTGTATAAACTCGGTATATCTCATCTACTCCATCCATCATCTTTTCCTCTGTAATTTCCAGAAGATCTGCCAACATTTCTATCATTATCGCAGCCAAATTTTCTCCTTTTTCCTCTTCTATATTTTGGAATCTAAGATAAAATTCTGACCTTTCCATCTCCCACCTCAACATCCCATTTTTTTCTTGTTCTACCACTGTTAATATTTCAGTGTCAATATTTCCAATCTTCTCCTCTCTTTGTTTTTCTTCTTCCTCAATTTTTTGGAATCTCTCCTCATACTTCCCCATCATTTGTTTAATATTTTCATCAGATTTCTCTATTTTTTGTTCCATAGCATCTATTTTTATCTTAATATCTTGAATTCCTTGCATAATCATCTGTAAATTTACTTTTTCTTGTTCTTTATCTTGCTTCAACATTGTCTGAATTAAATGTCCTTCAGATGGTGGGGAAGCAGAGGTAGAAGCAGAAACGCCGAATGATTTTGGTTTCCTGCTCATTTTAATGTTTCGAAGGCTTCAAGTTCTCTTTGACTTTCAATCCAGCTGATATAGTAACCAAATATAGTCCAAAAAAATAAAAATAAAAAAATCCAATAGTAAAAAGCCCAAAACCAAAGAAAAAAAAAAGGAAAAAGGAAAAAGAAAGGTCTTCAGGTTCTTCTAGACCCTATCCAATTGAAGTAAATGGAAGAAGCAAAGAAGCAAGAAAAAAAAAAAAAAAAGAAAGAGCTCTGAGGCTTTCCCTTTAAAATAAAAAGCAAAAATACTAGAGTTAAAATTTACAGAAAGGCTGGCGAGTAGGAATTTCAGAGGTATATATATATATATATATGTGTGTGCTGTTTAGCTTCCTTCGGGTATTATCCCACGTCATTGTAGTTCTGTTAAAGTTGTAGCAACGTTTCAGCAGAATCTCATCTGCCATCTTCAGGCTTCTGTATGGATATGGGTCTTACAGCTCCTGGTTTTAAATTTGAGGCTGGTCCATTCTGATTGGTTGGGAGCCTGGACCTGTTTCATTGGACTTGGAGTTTGATTGATTGGTGTTCCTGGTTTCTTCTGTCTGTTTTGTGGCTTTGGTTGGCTGGCAACACTCTGTTCTTGTGTTGGAGGCTTTTAGTGCAGCTTGGCTCCGTGTGAAGGGACGGCTGCTCTTCATTAGCAAGCTGGGTTTCACCTGGGTGCCTGGTGGGGGGGTTAGGTTGGAGCTATCAGAGGGAGTCTGTTTTTGCCCAGGTGTTTGCCTGGCTTGTGGCATGATCTTTCTAATTGAGAGTGCAGGCTTCCAAATGATTGACAGTCTGGTGGAATCATCTCTTCTATTCATGCTGTCAGGTCTTTTTTCAATCTCTATGGCTTCTCTGATGACTCTGTGGCTGGGGTTTTCTATAGTGGTTAGGGTTTTAGTGCCATTGAAGTTGATGTTGTGACCTGTGGTTTTCATGTGTTGGACTAGTGAGGAGGTGTGTTCCAGCTTTTTTACTGCATTTTTGTGTTCCTCTAGGCGGGTACTTATTCTTCTATTGGTCTGTCCAATGTATGTGGCCGGGCATGATGTACAGGGAATTTCGTATATGCCTTGGTTTTCCAGGTCAATTTTGTCTTTGGGGTTCCTCAGGATGGCTGCTATTTTTTTGTCT